>NW_006498435.1:689509-752090 GCF_000471905.2 Amborella trichopoda
TAGTTGTTCGTTCGTTCCTACGTACGTACTACGTATGTTCTACTACTACGTCCCNTACCTCGTCGTCGTTCTTCTACACACACACACACACACACACACACACACACACACACACATATATATATATATATATATATATATATATATATATATAGGAACATGAGTTTGTTTAGATTAGGAGGACTAAGGACGGGAGGTTTGGTTAGGTACTCCTTGATTTGGTCGAATGCCTCTTGGCATTCATTATCCCATATAAATGGGGTATCTTTCTTAAGGAGCCTATTGAAGGGTGAGTACTTGTCTGCCAGTTGTGAGATAAAATGCCTTACAGCTTGTATGTGACCTCGAAGCCCAGAAATTTAGTTGATATTCTGGGGCGGGGGCATTTCGGTGATGGCCCGTATTTTGGATGGGTCCACCTCAATGCCCTTTTGGCTTACTATAAAGCCTAGTAATTTATTGGATTCAACTCCAAACGCACATTTTTGTGGATTGAGTTTGAGTTGATGTTTCCATAGTCTTTCAAAAATGATTCTCAGATTAGTGAGGTGATCGGACCTGGCCTTTGACTTGACCAGGATGTTGTCGACATAGTCTTCCATGATGGTGTGCATTAAGTCATGGAAGATGCTAGTTATTACCCGTTGATAAGTTGCCCTCGCATTTTTTAGGCCAAAGGGCATGATATGGTAATAGTTGGTTCCCCATTGCATTATGAATGATGTTTTGGTCTGGTCTTCTTCTACCATGAGGATCTGGCTGTAACCTGAGAAACCATCCATGAATGACAACATCTCGTGCCCCATAATATTATTGACCAATGCATCTATGTTCGGTAAAGGGAAATTGTCTTAGGGACATACCTTGTTAAGGTCTCTGTAGTCGATACACACTCAGATCCTCCCGTCTTTCTTGGGTACACTATGTTGACCAACCATTCTGAGTACTCGACAAGGGTAATGAATTTTGCCTTGAGTAGTTTATCGATTTCTTCTTTGATTTTGAGCTCAAGGTGAGTCTTTTGACGTTAGAGTTTCTGCCTTACTGGCCTTGCCCCTTCGTTGAATACTAGGTGATGTTGCACCAATGTGGAATCTAGCCATGATATATCATCGTATGACCTGGCGAAGACATCATGATATTCCATGAGGAAGGAAGTCATGTTTTTCCTCTCCTCAAGAGATATGGAAGTTCTAATTTTGGTTAACTTTAGATCCTTTTCGGTTCCTAGGCTGACATCGACTGTCTCTTCGATGGCAGTCGTTGGGTCACCATCAAATCTCTTCTTGAACTGCTCAACGTAGGAAGTGAGTTCCTCAGATTGAGGGATTTCTTTGAACTCTTGGTTCTCTTGATCTTTGTTTAGGTTGTCTGATTCATCATCTTGGGTGTTTTGCATCGTTAATGGGCTATCCTGAGTGTTTGCCATTTTTTAAAATTATTTTTCTTTATTATCATTTTTATCATGTTTCGAATTTTCACTAATTTTGAAGTGTCACAAGAGGTGTCCCTTGTAGGACCCATGAGAGATATGTTGGGGACTAGAAGTGCAGGGTGGTTAGGTGGCCACCTTACGCCTATCCATTTTTTAGCACTAGGACTTGAAAGTGCTGCTTCAAGCGATTCTTGAGATAGGGGAGTGTTTGACCAATTTCGCCCCTGGGTTTGAACATGCGAATGAGCACGATTGGCTGTGTTAGAGCCAATTGTGCATACTTTCAAGTCCAGGTTAGTGAAAAGATTTTCAATTCCCAGTTCTTGTGTGTGTTAAGGTGTGGAAGGAGAATCCTCCACTATTAAGGAATTAAGGATCACCTTTGGCCATTTGAAGGACGCGCATCGAGAGGGTCGTGGCTTTGAATGCCTCCAGATACAAAACTTGAATGGTATGAAGGTTTCATCCGGTTTTGAAATGTTGTGAGGGAACACCTGAGTCCTCTTTGATCCCCATTTTTTATTTTGGTTGGGGGAGATTCAGAGATCGTCTCTGTTACGCCTTGCCCTTGACTTCCCAAGCCTTGACCTGGTTGGAAGCCTTGGGAGAAGAGCATGTGCCATGCCTCGAGGGACCCGAAACCGTATTGATGTTGACATTGGATGATGTCTTCCATCAATACGAAAGTTTGCAAAATTTGAGGAACATGGGCCGCTGGTCTCTAGGAGTAAGGTGGCACAATTAGGTTGCTCAAAGAAAACAAGCGAGATTTCTTCGAGCTCAATTCCCATGGCTAGCTTCCCGTTATTTACACTAGAGATTGGAAGAGAAGAAAGTTCAGCACATACCTTAGCGATCCCATTCTTGGTTGGAAATTGGGCATTGATGAAGCATGGAGGCTTCCACAAGATTCTCATGTAGCCATGGCCTTCCTAATAGCATGTTGAATGAAAGGTTTTTTGTCCAAGACATAAAACTTTATCACTTGGATGAAGGGGTAGATCTTGAGTGTAAGTAGCAGTATGCCTTCAGTTTGTCTCTTGATCACATAGTATGCGATGATATTGAAATTATCCGAGCTCTTGCCTATTTGCTTCATCATTTTCATAGGGCATATGTTTAAGGACGCTCCGTTGTCAACGAGCACCCTTCGTATTTCATATCCTTGCATTAAAACGGTGATGTGCAGTGGTTGGACATAAAAGCAGTTGAAGCGGACCGGGATATCTTCATCTGTGAATACGATCGACATTGGTGCCATCAGCTGGTTGATCATTCCGCATGATTCATCCAGTTGTGTGTTGCTCGAGATGTGCATCTTGGCGAGGGCTTTCTCAATCTGGGCCCTATGTGCCGGTGAGTTGGCAAGGAGCTCCAAGATGAAGATGTGAGCTTGGATCTTGCCAAGATGAGTCGGAAAATCATAAGTGGTCGAGTTTTCTCGTGACTCCTTTTGGGGTTCTTGATTTATGGTAATCGCTGGTGGCTTGGGCTAGGGTGTTTTCCATATTCTTTTCTCGAGGGTATCGACCATCAAATGGATGGGCTTGAAAACTTAGCCTCTTCAGGTCAAAGAGTTTACTTCACCTGTCTTGAGCTTGATAGGGTGAGCTCCTCTAAGAGTGACAGGGTACTTTGGGGTATTGGCCCCTCGATTGGAGGATGATCCCTTCTATTTGATCTGAATCACATCAAGTTCTAACATATCATCCTCATCATATTGGTCCCACTTAGGTGGGTTGTCGAGGCCTTGAGGTGAAGGGGTTCCTTTTAGAAGACCCAATAGGTCCTCTTGGAGCTCTTGGAGGTGGTGACCACAAGGGAATATGAATTGAGCTTGGTATTCTTCTTCATCTTCATTCTTGATCATGTGAATGACAACATTCTCTTTCGGGTTGTCTTGGGCTTCGATCTTTCTGGTTGTTATGGCTGTATTTTTTTGAAGAAGAGTTGTGAAGATACTCATCTTTTGATTATGTTCCTCAAAGGGCTGATTCTTTGGTGGTACAGTGATGTCCCCCCTATCAATCAACCCCTAAATGATGCATTTTAAATGATAGCAGTTTTGTGTGTCATGTGCATGATTTTGGTGCCATTTGCACCACTTGCTCTTGTTCATGACTTGGTAGGGTGGCTCAGATGGTGCTGGGAGATAAACCATGTCTTTGGACATGAGTAATTCAAACACTTTTTTTAATGGGTCATTGAGAGGAGTGAAATTATCATCTCGCCTTTGGTTCTTATTTTGAGCATTGGCTTTAGGGCGGCTCCTCTGATTTTGGTTTTGATAGTTGCATTGAATGGCTGAACCTCAAGTCGGTTAATGACAATTTTATTAACTTGACCGGAAGTATTCCGTTTGTTGTTGTTATTGTTGTTCTTATTGATCTTATTTTGGGGGGAGTGGTTATAGGTTTGTTCTCGGGCCTGGTGCTCTGGCCCTTTCTTGATGTGCCACCAGCTCAATCATGGAGTTAAAAGAGTAGGGGATAAGACCTTGGCTGAAGAAGGTCTTGTATTCAGGAGCAGCATTTTCTAGGGCCATAGAGATCTTCGTTGGGTCCGTGATCCACATCGTCGTCTCATGGAATCGATTGATGAAGTCCTCAAAGGATTCTACTGGATTTTGTTTTGTTGGACAGAGTTCACCCTAGGAAAGAGGCCTTAGCGTCGATCCACGATAGTGAGAGATGAATAGATTGAACATTGCATCTGGAGTGATGTGTGGTTGAGTACATATCATTCTTCAATGCCAGTTCAAAGCCTCGTCGGACAACGTTTGCGAAAATATGGCCTTCAGTTGATTTGGCCTATCTCGCAATGCTTGAATAGAGAGGAGGTATGCGTTAACGTAGGTATCTAAATTGCTTTTCCCGTTGAACTTGTTTCGAAATTCTGGGATGACGAATCTGAAAGGAAGGTCCTCCATGCCTCTGAGGGTCTCATAAACATAGACCTTCGGGGTACAACTTCGTGAATGCCCATTCTGACAAGCATGTCTTGCATTGCTTTAATGGTGCCTTCATATTGGGCATTCAGCATGTCCGTAGGCTCACCGATTGGCAGGCTCCCAAGTGTAGACTAATGAGTCAAAGCTTGAGGTATGTATTGGACCGTGTGGACCTGAGGTTGATGAGCTGCAGTCACCGGGGCGGTTTGGTATACTTGGGTTTGAGGGACGTATTGTCTCATAAGTACTGCCACAGGCTGCAGAAATTGCACGGTCTGTTGGATTGGATGGATTACTGGAACCGATTGAAGAATCGGTTGACTCGGTTGTCCTAGGGGTTGCCATGTAGTACTAAACGGGTTCAAACATGTGTTGGGGCATGAACAATATAGCCCCGTGTTGAACATAATTTGTGACATACTTACATCCCTCACATGAATAAGAAGAGAGCCAATGACAACTTGGTCTTGCTGGTACTCAAGACACTATAAGACCAAAGTTGCGCTGTGAAATAAACCTTGAACTAGACAACTTGGGAAGAGTACTATCATGACAAGCAAAGACCTTACAATTATAGCTCTATACTAGTGGCTTCAGAATAGTACCATACCACCACCATTGCATTCAGAACGTCGAAACCCCCGAGGACCAAATTCGAGCTCAATCGAACCATCCAAAAGAATATAATGCCCAAATTACCTCAAAACAGGTAGGATTTACACTATCGTGGCGAGGCCTCACTGAACTAGTCCCCAACCATGGAGGCAGCGACGTCACATTTCGACATGGACTTCAATGATCTACATAGCCTTCGTCTGAAATTGGGAAAAGCTCAAATTTGGATATGTTCCCCGTCATTTTGACCTATGGCGTGCACCATGGCATGACCTAGATTCAAACCATTGCTAAAAATAAGGTGAGCATGAAACCAAAAAAATCAGGGTTTTAAGAAGAAGACATCATGGACCTTGTGAAGCACAACTTGAGATCTGTGCATCGGATCATCGCGAAACCGAGTTTAATGAGACCACCTCACGAAGAGCTGCAAATTGGTATAACTGTTGTACTTAATCCAAGGTCAGATAAACACAAATCTTAAGGTTACAGAAAAAGCAAGATTGCTCGGTTGCTGGAATTCCTTTTTTCGGTGACCTCCCAAATTAGGAAATACTGCAAATACAGACCAAAACGGACTAAACTTGGTACAAAACGACTGTGACGGTCTACCCTTGCATTTGTAAACAAAGTGAAGTCCCAAAGCATCACACATCGAATGGCATCGGCGACCAAAGTTCACGAAGCTGACCGGACTTTCCTTATTCGAAAAAAGTCCGCCTCAACACGATTAACGAGCATCAAAATGTCTAGAATTGAACAAACATTGAAGATATAATGGAAAATCATCTAAACGATCGTTATAAGTTTCTAGAAAAGCTTCCAAGATCTAACAATGGTGGAAGGCCCCTCAGAGAGAGATGGTTTCGTCATTAGCGTAAAAGATTTTAGGGGAATTTGGGCGTTATACCTAATTTGGAGATTTTATTTTAATTTCTCTTAATTGTAATTAAGCTTAGTTTTTGAGCATCCACCCATGTTTAGTGAGTTCTCTATATAAACAAGCTTAAGTCACTTGTAAAAGAGCAGATTATTCATCACTAAAACAAAGGCATAACGCTTGTTTTCACTAGCCTTTTCTTTTTAAACCCTTAATCTTATCGGGAGGAGAGAGAAAACTTTCAGAGAGAGAAAATACCCCAGAGTGCATGGTCCCATTCTCTTTCTTTCCTAAGCTAGGCCACACCCTGGGCCCTCTCTCTTCTTCTCTACCCGTTATCTGTTCCGTGCAGTAACCCGCATCTGCGACGAACGCACGGTCCCGAGCGAACTTCAGAGTTCCGACCCTCAAGTTCCTCTGCATTCTTCCACTGCCCAGTCAGCCTCTTTGAGGGAATCGTCACAGAGAGGAACAATCGAACCCCCATCGTAATTGCAAGCATGAGAGGGATAGAGAGAAGCGATTTATTGAAGGCCTGAAGAGAGGTCATGTCCAAACCGTGTTGACAGACAGCCGGAGGGCTTCATTATTGTTCTAAGAGGGCAAAACACCTAGGTGTGTCCCCCGAGCCCTAAGCGGTGAGGTAAGTGTCCGAATGTACCCCCACCATAAAAATCTCTTTCGTTGTGGTTCCTATCTGCACTCAGGAGAGCTCGCGTATGCACACCAGCTGGTGCCCAGCATGCGCGGACCCTCCATGGTTGTTTGAGAGAGGATTTTCTCCCCCAACACGCACCTCCCATCCTCATGAGGACCTCGAGAGAAAGTCAGGCCCCGACCAACTGGTGACTCCACTAGGGACAAGCCACCCTATAATTGGCTCAGGCTGTTTTCAGACAACAACTTCTCTTCTTTCTCTCTCTAAAATTACAATGGGATTCCATTATCCCTCATTTTTCCAGATTGGGGATTTCTTCATCCCCATATTTGAGACCACACAGGGGGCAAGTGGATAAGCTGATCCGACCTCCCCCACCTCCTACTCAAGTGGCCTTACTAGTCCTCCTATCCTAGTACAACCTAGGAAAACTCAGGCACATGCACTCAAACCCCTTGTCCCTGCTCCTTTGGCATCAAAGGGAAATCCCTTGATGTCAACTGCATAGGTGGCACATCTGCCACCCCTTCTCATAACCACCCTCTCACTGGTGGGCACCCCGCCAGTCGCAAGCTTCAAAGTGTTCCTTGTGCAACTACTCCTCTTCGCTCGGTGGGTCTCAACAAGACCACCATCTCTGTGGGTAACCAAAAGGTAACCCCACTTGTGTCGCATAAAGGCATCGCTAGCGCTAGCACGTCGCTGCACACACCATGCTCTGGCAATTTCTAGGTCAGTCCGCGCGACCCTACAACTATCGTGTACACATGCACTCACGTCATTGTTGACGGTTTAACCGTCACTGTGACGAGACGGGACAGGCAACAGCCCACCCCAGTCTCCTCGATTGCTTCGGGTCCCTTCAGACCAGGACGCAACACAGGTGGCTCTAATGCCACTAACACCATGCATGCTAATTTTGCAGCTCGAGGCAGCCCAAAAGCTATAACCAAATGAGAGCACAACTTTCGAGACAATCGAAAGTCTCACAAACAAATGCACATGCATGAAGGAGGCCCTAATGCCCCTCCAACTAAACAGGTGAGTATTGCAAATACTCGGCCTCTCACCTCACAAGGGGTTGGATTTAGAGCCACCCAAAATACTACTATGGATCGTGCACACACATGCAGGTCCAAGGACGTTGTCAGCGAAAGAGTGAAAAAGGTGTCTGTCATGCCCCCGACTGTCTAGAAGCCGCTCGCTCCATGATACTTGAAGAAATTCCCCTCGAGCACCGTCCTGTCCACTCCTCCTTCCTTGCACGCACGAGTTAACCCTTGAAGCAGTTCTAGAGGAAGGAGGACACCCATGGCGATGACCAGTCAGCCGCCCCCTTCCTCAGACAGATCTCAGCCCCAGGGCCTACTATGAGATCCCATCTTCCTGAGCAGCATACTCTGCCCGAGTTGATCAACTTTTCATGCGCCTCTGTTGATTGAACCTATCAAGAAAGAAAATGGAATCGCTTTTCATTCCAGGGAAAGATCTATTGGAGCTTGCATCTTAAACAAGCGAAAGGGATGAAAGTGCCACCCCTAGAACAAAAGTAGAGTCTTCTAGCTTTGGAGACCTACGAAAGCAAAACCGGTTCCACCTGTTACAAGACACAGAAGAACCTAAGACCAATGACATTGTTCCTTATAATGTCGTTTAAATATGAGAGGGTCAACCTACTACGCCCGATCCGGGGCTCCATGGCCATCAAGAGCCAATGGATGAGGTAAGGCCCCAAGGCCGTCTTGCGCCCAATCAAGTCAAACGGTGGCCCCAAGGCCTTCAAGTGCCAAGTTCGACAGCAGTCTAACCCCAAGGCCATCCAGAGCTAATACTCACACATGCTGCATGGCACTCCCAAGCTCAAATGGGCAAGCCCAACCCTTGCTGCTTGGTGTGCCGGATCGAGGTGTAAAGAGGATTAGGGTGGCTCCTCGTGCCGAATTACCCGACTCTGATGAGAACATCGAGGTAATGGTGGTTAGCCATGATGGAGAAGACCCTGAAAACCTAATGGCTTGCTTCGAGAGCGTACTAAACAACATCTTGAACAGGCTCAAAGGGATTAAAGACGCTCAGCTCGCGACTTCTTCTCATCAAGAGGCAAAGTCTCCTCTTGAGCTGCAACATGGAGAGGAAGAAAGGCCTTAGCCTCCCCCTATGGCCCAAATCCCGAGACCTTCAAACCCTCCTGTCTCCTTTGAGGACCAGCCAAATGTAGCTTCCCAAGCCATGCCATCAATGTTCACGCAAGAGGACATCCAGTGGATGATCAATAAAAGCATTCAAGACTTACAAGAATAAAAAACGCAAGAAAGTGTTTCATACCAGAAGCTTTATCCACCTTTTATTGATCAAATCCCCTTCCCAATCGGGTACCAAAAAGGGAGATTGTTGGTCTTCGATGGCACATGCTCACCTCAGTAGCATGTGACCCATTTCGTGTCCGAGTGCCAAGAATGGACGTCGGACCACAGGCTGCTGCTCCGGCACTTTGTAGAAATTCTTATTGGGCCCGCTTTCAAGTGGTACGCATGTTTGCCACCAAACTCGATCCACTCATGGAGAAAGATGGAACAAGTGTTCTACAAATGCTTTTACGAAGCATCACTGGATGTCCAAGCCATAAAGCTCCTCACAATGGCTCAAGATGCGGACGAGTCAGTAGATGAGTACATCCATAGGTGGATAGATCTCGCCATCTGCCAGAGCAACCCCATGGGTGAGATTGAGGCCATGCAAACGTGTATAAGGAACATGAAGAAAGAAATTTCCCTACATGTTGAAGCCTCTAACCCCACCACTTTCTTCGACATGATCACGAAGGTAGCTAAAATCAAAAGCTTGCTAAGGCATCATGGAGGAAATCGAGCTCAAAACTCGGGGGGAGGTCAAGCCCGTAACAACCGAACTAACCCCCCGTGCTAACCAACAAAAGAATCTAATTAGCGTGGCGGTCACAACCACCTCTCCCCATAATGTTGCCCCTTTGCCAACATTAGACGCCTCTCGAGGACTAGCACCCAAGAATCAAGGGGAGCTGCAGTAGCAGCCGCCACAGAAGAAAAATTATAATAAGGTTCCTTCGCCACAAAGCTACTATCCAACAGAAGAGTTCGAGCGTAAGTTAAATCAGCAATACAACTTCAACAAGGCATAGGTGCTAGCCCTCGTGAGGATGCTGATCGAACAAGACATGGTGGTTCTTTCTGCCATCAGATGGCTTGAACAAGTAGAGCTTGTCAATCATGCTAGTTACTGTCACCGGATGTTAAACCACCCATGTAAGACTGCCTTCAGCTGAAGGAACACATTGAGGCTTTAATCCAAAAAAGAAAAATCAACTTGGAAGACCTTAAGAAGGTTTTCGAGACTCCAGAGGCTTCCAGTCCAAGAGGAGCTGGCCTACAATGGTCCTATGGCAAAACTATCTCCACGCCTGCTCCCTGCCCTCTTCGACATAATGGTGCAGTACAAGATGATAGCACCTTGTGCACCCAAGAAATGAAGGCAGACTACCGAAAAAGATCAAGACTCTTGGTGCGGCTATCATCAACTAAAGGGGCATGACTTATGTCACTGTTTTGGATTCTGATCTATCCTGTAAAGGTATCTACGAAACGGTGAGATAGTCATAACCGATGCACAGTCTCAGCCGCTGAGATGGACTCATAAAGTTAATGCCCCACAGTGAGAAGAGTTCAGACAAGCTCGAAGTCTTGCCGCCGGCACTTCGGAAACCTTCGCTCCCCGCGTCCCTGCAAGGATGCTCACACCATGGGAGGTGTATCATGGTCGCGGCAAGATGAAAAACCTCAAAAGGGAGGTTAATAATCAAGCATATATGGCACCCACGCCCCGAGCTCAGGGACTTCATCCGCATGAGAAAAGGGAGAAAGATAAAAAGGGCCCAACAGTGCGAGGGCACGATTTCAAATTCCCTCAATACCCCATCAAGGCGGGATCCTTTCCCTCTCTTCCTACCATGCATGACTTCATCCCGGGACAAGTTTTCTTTGCTGAGGGCGGTTAGTACATCACTACAAGGACTATCCAGGATGTACCCTATATGGGTACGGAATCCTAAAAGCACATCGTGCTAGCAGTCTCAAAGGCAAGACCTTGAAAATGCCTCCATGTGGTCACGATAGTATGACCTTACAACTACCTCCTTAAAAAATCCAAAAAAAAAAAATGTGCAAAGGCCTTAAGCGAAAATCCCTGTTGGGCATTCAAGACAAACATGAAAGAATCCAAACACCTTCCCAGCAGGCCTTTGAATTCATCCCCAATTTATCTTCTCAAGGAAATAAAAGGTGGAGCCTGAAGTGGAAGCAGGAGAAGCAAACCATTAATAAACTAAGCACGAAAACAAGAAGGGAAAGAGAGTCATTTCATTTATGCGTCAAAGCCATTAAAAAAATTAGACGGGCTTCGAAAGTCTGCAAAATAGAATGAAAGACCCTCAAAAGTGGTCGAGAGCCTCGCGCATCTTCACCTTTAGATCTTGCGCGTCCTCCAGCGTAGCTGGCTTCCACTCTTCAAGAAAGGAAACGCTCTTGGTAATTGACTCGAAAAAATCGAGGACCACTTTCACCTCAGAATACAAGTACTCCAGTCTTCAAAACCCGGTGGCTATAACCTCCCTATACTGTTGTCGATGGTTTTTTAAGTCAGCCACACAGACTTGCAATAAAGTGATCTCGTCCTCTGCAGTCTGAATCTCATGAGATAAGCTCTCCTCTTCCTCCACAAGGCGAGCTTGATGAGGAGGAAGTTGCTCCTTCTTTTCCTTATGACCCCGCATGAAAGCCCCCTGCTCAGCCAACCCATAAGGAGGCTATGCACGCATCAAGAGCCATCTGCACTGAAGTCTCGCATAGGAAGGCTTCAGCTCCCCAATCCGCAAGATTCCGCAGCAACCTTCTCAGTTGGTCAAAGGTTCCTTCATCATCAAACACGGCCTGTAATCCAGTCGCACAAGTTTCAACAACCTCAATCTCCCCTTTTAGATCAGAAAGGGCACACTCCCTACTCCCTTGAAGTCTCAACCGAAGCAAGCGCCTCACAACAAGCGCTTTAAAACTCGATGCTGATGGAGGTGGGATCGAGGAACCAATGGCAGCAAGCGGGGGAGCATCAAGAGCTGAATCCCCGATCATGAGAGCCAAAAATTTAGGGAGAATGGTGAGACATTCCAGCCTCCACCCCCGGAGCAGATGCTCGAGGACCCAACGCCTCTGCTGACACTAAAGAAGGAATCTCCGAGCTAACTCCTCCTCTTAGCTTTGATTTTGAAACGGCTAAAGTAGAAGCTGCCAGGGTGGCCACGAGCAGACTCGGGACCTCATGCTCAGTCTCGACATCAATCGGTCTAGACATCAAGGGAAATGGACTTGAAACCACACGAGCCTCAACTTTCGCACATTTGGCAGAAGGAGCTGCCGGCAACGCGCCCGCAGCGGATGAACCCTTCCTTCTTGAGCGGGTTCCTTCCTTCAAGATTACGGGAACCTGTTGAGTCCCCCTTCACCCCTTTTCTTTTTGCTCCCTCTTGTCTCTTCTCCCCTGCTCCTAGGAGAACACTCCTCGACCCCGCACTCACAAGGGCATCTTGGCCATGCTTAGACCCAACGTCGAGGCTCTGGACCAGTCCTCCTTCACGGCTCGAGACCACATCTCCCCTGACGCACCCAAAAATGGGGCCAAGGTTACCTGTCTTGCCCTGTAGAGGTGAATGACCTAGGCTAACATCTTCATGCCCATTGGGCTGACCAGCATCTCCGACATAAGTGATGCTTGCATGTCACTCTATCTCATCAGAAGGTGCGAGAGCTTCAAGAGAAGGTCTCCTGATAAAAGAAACACCAGTATAAGAATTGGTCCCCAATTGCTCCTCATGGGGTAGACGGTCCACGTCCACGTCCACGTCCACGATTTCCACTACAAAGAAAAGTAAAAAAGAGCAAGGGGAAGATTTATCCCTAAAAAGAAGCAACATCATGCCCATGCCAAAGACATGTCAGAGCAAATAAAGAATCGACACTACCTTGAGGGGGAGTCGAGCTCGCATTGGTCGTTGCCGTCAATTAGCGCTCAAAGGCAAGACACTCTATACAAGAGTGATGGTGAAAGAGGTGCAAGACAGAAAGAAAATTACGGTTTTCACTCTCGATAGAAAGCGCTAGTAAAAATGAGAACTACCCCTCCGTGCCCCTTTTATAAAGCCAAAGAAGAAAAGATGGTGCATCACACAAAACCGGTGGAGTGACATGTGGCCCAATAATGAGGGAGCACAAATGGCACGTGAAGCGAAAAAGCGTGTAAAAATAGGGGCACAAAAGCGCAACCGACATGCTAACTGAAGCGCTACACAAGCGAAACATCGCATGACACAGAGGTACGGATGTACGAATGGCAAGCGGAGCAATGTGTCACACGTGAGAAAGATCACGTTTCGTCCCGAGGTGGCACAGAGGACACATAATCAAGACATCGTGCAATCCCGATGCAATCCCCTCACTTAACATTGACTGCCCCGCTTGTGCCTCTCTGTTCACCAAGAATGGCGCACCCACTGCCAACGAAATGCTACTTAGGTACACAACACTTCCCGTCAGCCCACACAAATCTTGAGGTTATTCAAAAGCTCAGCACACACTCATGCATTGTTACACCAGATGGACAAGTGAACCATGTTCCTTGCACCATCCGCACACACAGGCCCCTCCGCACTAAAACAAAAAAAAAAAACGAGGTCCTTGTAAAGATCAGAAATGACGCATGCCCCAAGGGTTGGGGCGAAAACCTGTTAGGGCATCCCGACCATCTAAACCAAGGCAAACAACGATTGCCCCATGGGCAAGACGAGCATCCTCCAGACCATTCCTAATCCTCACCATCAGCAGGAATAAGAACTAAACTAAGAACAAAAAAAAAGGGGTGAGCAAACCATGGGCAAGAAAAGAAAGGTGAATACATTAATCAAGAATGAGAAGTCAAGTCAACTCAATATTTATTTCATGAACAAAGGAAGGATTACAAGCTTATGTTACAACCAAATTTGTAACTCTCAAAATTACATTTATTTTGAAAGAAGGGCGGTAGTGTCGTCTAGAACGAGGGGTTATTTTCGAAAGAAGGTTGCCTCTTCCTCCTGCATATCCCCGGGAGGAGGCAAAGAGTCGGATGTTGATTACAGGAGCAGCAATAAGTGAAAGCTTGAGTGGAAAACATTCTGTCGGCCATAACAACGGTTGACCCAAGTGCTGATATTTCAAGCTGACCAAATCATTTGATTGGTCAGCCAACACAAGGAGGATGTTGTGCCAGAAAAGCCCATCACAATGTACCATCATGACTAGATGGACGAGATTGGGTTCAGGCCTGACAATACTCAACACCTTTGGTGATCATTTCAGAGAAAGTGGTGGGGTTAGAGGCCTCGACATGTAAGGCGATCTCTCATTTCATGTTTCTTACGCATGTCTGCACCGCCTCCATTTCGCTCATTTCTCAGACACATGGCGAGGTAATGCCATGTATGAATATATTTCCCCACTGACTCGTCTGGCTCTTGTGTCATAGTGAGGAGCTCTATAGTTTGAACTTCCAATTCGGCTGCGAAGAAGCGCTTGTAGAAGAGTTGCTCCATTTCTTCTCAAGAATGGACCGAGTTTAATGGCAACCATGCATACCACTTGAATGCGGGTCCCTCAAGTGTCTGGATGAACTGTCGTAAGAGTAGCTTGGAGTTTGCTGCCAATTCCTAACATGCAGACGTGAAGTGGCTATGTGTTGTTGCGATGATCCTGTTCCATCGAAGACTGGCAGTTTCCCTTTCTAGTACCCAATGGGGAAGGGGACCCGGTCGATTGCAGGCAGGTAAGGCTTTTTGTATTGGTGGTTTTTGGGTGTTATTGTCACCTGGAGGCCTTGGAAGCTTTTGTTGATCATCCTTTGGACATCCTCCTGGGAGAAGGTTGTCGAGGTGTTCTGGGAGGCTGCATTTTGCTGATCTTGAAAGGAGGCGCGCGGATCATAGTGTGTCGATGCCTAACCCATGGGAGGCAGCTGTGACCTTTCTCTTTTGTTATACTAGAGTTCGCGGGGGGAATACACCTCTTGGTGGGAGGGAGTTGTGGTACGGAGGTCCTCCAATCTTTTGATCCTGTCAGTGATATCTTTCAGGATGCTCTCGATGCCTCATGGTGGGCCTTCATGCTCCCCTTCTTCATGGGTTACTACCATTACCTTGACCTGTTCGCGGGGACTCGACGATTCAGCTAGAGGGGCGATCCTAGGCCTCGTAGTGCCTCGATTAGGGATATCGGGGAAGAGTGGCTGCGACTGTCCTGTTTAGGCCTAAGATTGCCTTGCAGCCCTTGTGAGTATCGGGAGGGTCGAGCTCATCGTCGCGTATCTCAACGACATGACATTCAACAATGTCATCCATCATGAGCCTGTCAGCCTCTTGTAGCAAGTAGAATTGGTTTTCCTGTAGCAGACCCTCTGATGCCGAGGGTTATGCTTGTCTTCCTTGAGAGATTGTTTGAGCATGACTCTCTTTCTTGCATCAAGGAAGTGGGTTGATTGTCGTAGTGGATGACCCTGAGCTCGCTTCCTGCGATGGTCGCCCTACCGAGCGAGGGGCTGGTCATCCATTCATCTTTGCACGTGGCCTGCCCTGAGGCCTGCCCCGAGGGGGGTCTTGCGAGTACAACGTGGGTAGAATCAGAAGGATTGTGCTCACGGGAAACTTCTTTGAGATCCAAATGGTGGCCGATTTTTGGCTGCCAGTTTGGACCTTCAGCACGTCTTTCTTCCCATCAGTGGGGCACTTGTTCTTGCAAGGGTGTTCGAACTTCAGAGTGTTTGAGATGGTGTTGGGCCCATCCCTTCGTGCAGTGTGGGGCACGACACTTGGAATGCCTGCCCAGTTGGTTTGGCCAACCCTATGGCCTTTGGCATGCGTGTGCACTGGTTTTTGAGACCTTCAATTGGTTCGAGGATCTTGTGCTCGCTTGGGTCGATCCTTTGGGTTGCCTCAAGTGGTGAGTTGTTTGTGTTGCGTGTAGGCGGCTAGTGGATCGTGTGTGGTGGTCTTGGGTCTCAAGAGACCCACAACGGATTATGGGATCGAGAAGCGGTGCCATCTTTCCCGATTTGCCACAATGATGGTCAGGCCATCAGCTGTGATGCTAGTGTGTGCGAAGGAGGACGAAGATGTGTGCATGACATGCTATGCAAGAAGACCTATCTTATAGGCACCGATGGAGGTGGAAACCTTATTGAGGTCCACCGCGCGGTACGGGAAAGCAGCGGGAACCCGCGGTTATGTTTGCGGCTGACAAAGCACCAATCGCGAGGGCATGAGGGGTGGCTGCGACGAAACCCCTGGAGTTGACGCTAGTAGGTTCTCTCTGACTAGGAGCGGAGGAACGAGGAGGGGCATGAATGCCCACGCTCTGGGCCATCCTAGGTTGAGCTAGGACGGTAGGACCAGCTATCCCACTCTTGGACGTGTGAGTCACTGATATGGGGATGAGAAATTCCCCGATTTGAAGGAGAGAAGAAGATTGGGAACCCATCGAGATTTTAGAAAGAGGGAAAAAGAGAGTTTCAGTCTGAAAACAGCCCGAGCCAACTACAGGGTGGCGTGACCCCAGTGGAGTCACCAGTTGGTTAGGGCCAGATTTTCTTTGGGTTTCTCACGCGGTGGGCACGGGGAGAAAATCCTCTCTCAAACAACTATCGAAGGCATGTGCGCGGGTCAAGTTAGGTGACGTGGGTGCATGTGCTTTCTAGGGCATGGATATGCTACCAACAAAGGGAGAGATTTTTACGACGAAGGAAGATCCGTTTACTTACCTCGCCGTTGCAGGTTTGTAGGACACGTCCGGGCGATTCTCCCTCTTAGATCAGTTACGAAAGCCCTCTGGTTGTCCAGCAATGCGGTTTGGTCACGGACTCTCTTTGGACGCTATTCGACTCCCTTCTCCCCTCTCAAGTCTAAATTTCAATGGATGTGTTAGTTCTTCTTCTCCTAGATTGGCTTCTCTCAGCAATATCTCATCGGTCAGTTCTGCATGTGAGCAGGGGAGTTGCCTTGGCATGATTTTAGATTATTCAGAGAAAGGAGGAGGGTGCAGGACACACTCGCACGATTTTTTGCAAGCGTGGGATTACGTGTTCAAGGGGAAGAAGGAAAGTTCTCAAGGCATTGGGAATTCTCAAGAGAAGAAAGGTATGTGCTCGCGTGGTCAGGGTTATTCTTTCTCTCTTGCAAAATTTTATCTCTCCTCTTTTAGTATGCTAGGGTTAAAACGACGAAAGCAAGCGTAATGCCTCTCCTTTATTGAATTGTAATCCCCCTTTTACAATTAACTTAAGCCTGTTCATATAGAGTTTTTCACAAATAATAGTGGATACTTAGAAACTAAGCCTAAATACAATTAAAGTAATTAAAAAAAATTCCCAAAATTGGGTATAATGACCAAAATGCCCTTAAGTCCTTTTGTTTGAATGACAAATTTGTCCCTTCCTTAAGAGCCAGCCGCCATTGTCGAACTTCGAGAGCTCTCTTCCTGGTGATTATGACATGAGTTCGAACGATCTGTTATCATACTCTTGTCGTTTGTTTCCTTGTAGTTGTTTTGATCCCTTTTGATCGTGTTGAGGCAATTTCTTTCGAGAGGGGAGGAGCCCTGTTTAGTTTTATGGACTCTTGGAAGGTTCTCTCTGATCAGTAGTGCTTCCGTGTTGGTTGTGCGTCTGGGGAAGGTCTTTCTTTAGTGTTTCTGCTGCAAGTTTTAACCTGCTTTTTTGTTCTTTTGCTCACGTGATGTTCTTCGGGTGTTTGTAGAGATCACCAGCATAGGGATTCCGACAACGGGGGATTTCGTTCTCTTTTAGCGACTTCGGGTTTCGTGCCTTTTTTTTTCTTTGCTTTTGAAACTTGCTTGCTGTGTTTTGCTTTTGGTTTCTTCTCTGAAGTGTTGGTTTCTTGTGAGGGGCAAGATGTCCCTCTAAAGATCCTGGTGTCCATGGTTTCAGGTCATCATTCTCTTTCGAAGGGCAGGCTTATCTTCGCGCCTGCTCATTGGGGGTGCAATGGTGCCGTTGAGGCTTCGCAGGTGTCTAAGGTATTGGTTGTTCTTTTTGCTGCGTGGAAGGAGTTGCAGGCTCATCGGAGAGTGATCAGAAATTTCCATGGCCAGCGATTGGTTCAGCGAGGCAGTACGGTGGGAGCGTGCTTCTGCCCTACTTCGCGATGGGCCGGGCTTAATGCTGCTAGTTTGACCAGATCGATCCCAGACCCACTTTTCTTGGGAGGTGACGGCAGTGGTTGTCTTGCGTGTCAATCAGGCTTTTATGTGTACGGTGACAACATAAGACCTTTATCTTCTTTGTTTGTGTAGGCATTTTTCCTTCGGTCGTTTTTACTTGAGGCTTATTCTCGGCTACTGTTCATGCAAAGATATGCTTTGTGTGCTGCTGTGAGTAAGTTGAAGCCGGCTCTCTGCTTTATTTTGCTTGAGGGACGAGGGTACGTAAAAAATGATATATAACAGTTCTAGGCATGCACATATGCATCATCAGCACCATCTGCTTCCCTGGATAACACTTGACCCCTCTCGGATCCATGCTGTAAAAACAACACAGCACCAGCTAGCAACTCACGAGGAAAATAGCTGCCCTGTGAGTAGCGCGCCAACGCATGAGGCTCCTCTAGTATACCTCGCTGTATCAGGCAGGCGATCAAGTCACGCTTCTATCTCATAATGCTCCATCCACAATGTTCACTACTCAAGTGGACTCTCTCCAAAGAAGAACACGAGCACGATGAAACTCATCGTGAGTAGAAGAAAAATATTTTTAGACGGACGTAGCCACCCAAGCTATGGGTAAAATTGTAAAAAAAAAAAACAATAAAATGGGCATGGTGAAAACCCACGAGGGCGCCATGAGTAAAAATGGCAGGTTGGCATGGGCATGAAGCCATGATTAAAAATGTCCTAAAGATAAAAACGGTAAAAACCCGCAAGGGCGTCGTTAGTAAAAATAGAGATCAAAAGGCGGACGTGACTTCGAAGTCACTGGTAAAAATGCCTCAACAAAAGGATTTGGTGAAAACCACCCTGGTGGTGCCACTCCTACCCGGTTCAAGTGAAAACCCAAAAGGGAACTTGAATCAGCCAACACAAAACCTCTTGCCCCAGCACTAGCCTAAAAAATATTTAGCCCCAATGCCAACATCCAAATCTCTAGTCCCAGTGCCAACATCCAAATCCTTTGCCCGAGCGCCAGCCTCAAAATCCCTGGCCCCAGCGCTAACATAAAATCTCTGTCCCTAGCATCGACTTCAAATCTTTGGACCTAGCGTCAGCCTCCAAATCCCTGACTCAACGCCAACATCCAAATCTCTGGCTCCAACGCCAGCCCCAAAAATCTCGAGCCCCAGCGCCGACTTCAAATCCCTGGCCCCAGCGTCAACATCCAAATCTCTGGCCCCAGTGTCAGCCTAAAAATTCTTCTGCCCTAGCGCTGAATTCAAATCCCTGGCCCCAATGCCAACATCCAAATCTCTAGCCCCAGCGCCAACCTCAAGAATTTACGGCCCCAGTGCCGACTTCAAATCCCTGACCCCAGTGCCAACATCCAAATCTTTGGCCCCAGTGCCAGCCTCAAGAATCTCTGACCCCAGCGACGACTTCAAATCGCTGGCCCCAGCGCCAACATCCAAAACCATGGCCCCAGCGCCAATATCCAAATCCCTGGCCCCAACGCCAACATCCAAATCTCTGGCCCTAGTGCAGACTTCAAATCCCTGGCTTCAGCGCCAACATTCAAATCTCTGGCCCTAGCACCAACCTAAAAAATATTCGACCCCAACACCGACTTCAAACCTCTGTGTAACGACCCAAATTTCTTGAGCTTGATGAAGTTGCTGCCACAAGGCGATCAGAGGGAAGGAAGAGAGCGCTCGACGATGGGAGAAGAGAGCGCATGGTGATAGCAGGTAAGGAAGAGAGCGCGCGGCGATGGGAGAAGAGAGCGCATGACGATGGGAGAAGAGAGTGCGTGATGATAGCAGGGAAGGAAGAGAGCGCGCGGCGATGGGAGAAGAGAGTGCGCGACAATCGAAGAGAAGGAAGAGAGGGCACGATGATGGGAGAAGAGAGCGCGTGACGATAGGAGGGAAGGAAGAGAGCATGCGGCGATGGGAGAAGAGAGCACACGACGATAGGAGGGAAGGAAGAGAGCGCGTGGCAATGGGAGAAGAGAGCGCACAACGATAGAAGGGAAAGAAGAGAGCACTTGACGATGGGAGAAGAAGTGCACGATGATAGGAGAGAGAGCGTGTGCATGACATTAGGAAGAAGAAGCGGGAGTGTGCGCACGCGGCGATAAAAGAAATAAAGGGGAAGAGAGGAGTTGGCGTCATGCATGAGCCATGACGGCCACCCGTTCACTGCATGCTGCCAGTCGCGCCAGTTGGCAACCTGCATGCCTTTGAGAGGCCACTTGGCACTCGCAGTGTGCCACCTCCCCACCCTTAGAGTACAAAGCCTCCCTTTCTCTCTATCTACGCTCACGTTTTGGAGAGCCAAGCTTAGCATTTGTGCCATTGTTGGAGAGCTCAAGAAGCTCGGTGGAGGGGACTGTGGAAGGAGTGGGGATCGTCATTGGGACATAAAAAGGTAAGTAGGTCATTACTTTGTAGGCCCATAAATATTGAAGCATGAATTGAAGCATGAATGATGTATGAATTACATGGAGTATGAACCTAAGCATGTATGAAGCATAATTTATGCATGAATGATAGCTTGAATTTAAGCATGAGATTGGGCATGACATGGCGTAACAATTGTGTACAAAGAATAGGATAACATGAAGATCATTGTGCTATGTTTTTCCAGAAATCTAGGTTTACTTTGTATAGATTTTTAGGCACTATTATCATTCTTGTTGAGCATGAAAATTGGTGGATTGATATTATTGTGAGTCTAGTTTGAGCTAGAAGTGATTTCATTTGGTTACCTTGCATAAATCGAAAGTTAGGGAATGATTTTGGGAGGTGTATCATGGCTGGACTGTAGTTTTCCGGGGAGTTTTCATGTTTTTGTATTGAGATTTTGACTGAGTAAATTCTATCGTTTTTGCCTCAAATTACCAACCATCGAAAGACCTTTGAGTCTATTTTTATTTTGATGTTTATGTCCAGTTGAGATTCTTATTAGTTTGGAAGATATGTTTCAATTTGTGCTCATATGTCACTATTAGCAAACTATGCTAATTTCCAGAAATATAAGCCTGACCTTTTGAGATCCAAATGGTGCTAAAACACAGCCATTTGATAGACAAATGAGTCTTATATGATTATCA
This sequence comes from Amborella trichopoda, assembly GCF_000471905.2. The sequence continues at coordinate 710,433 of NW_006498435.1, forward strand.
TGTTTTAAGCTTGCCCAAATTCTGTGTTAATGAGGAGCTATGCTCCAAAATGTTCCAGCATGTAATTGTGGACAGACCTCACAGGAATTATGAACCTATGTCACTTTTGACAGAATTTAGTAAGATTCCGAATGCTGTACTAAATCCTTTATTGATCATGAAATGTTCAGTTAACAAATTGGGAATCAAAATTCAGTTAAATTCCTTCAAAATTTGAATGTTATGACTCATTCTATATATATGCCCATGATTGATAAGAATGACAATGAATTTTATGATTTTATATGAACTATTCACATGCCTTGCATTGATGTTTTGAACATATGTGAGCCTTTTTGGAAGGTGATTGATGTTTATGTTATAAGACACCGAAATGGCATGATTGTGATCCTACAAATGTTGAACGCTCCTGACCTTCTTGAAAGAGTAAAGCATGAATGAATGAATGTTATGTATGCTTATACATGCCATATGTGATTTCTGTCCACTACACAATGGGTCATGCATTGGTAGTGGATAATCTAATTCTGTCATACGAACTCTGTTATATGTGATTTCTGGCCACTAAGCAATGGGTTCTCCATTGGTAGTGGACATCCTGATTCTGTTATACGAACTCTGTTATGTGATTTCTGGCCACTGCACAATGGGTCCTCCATTGGTAGAGGATATTCTGTACCTCGACTCCTATGATAGGAGTGGAGTTGAGAGGTGACTGTGAATAACAGGGTAGGTCGTGCCCCCCAATTTTTTATGGTCACTACGCATTGGGGTCTCCAATGGTAGTATAACGCCCTCTCTCTTGAAAGAGTAAGGAGAAGGCCATGTCTTGCAAGGCCTCAGCCTATCAAAACCCCAAAGCACACTGAGGATCGTGTGCGTGAGTGAGGACACTACGAATTGAGACCTCTATTTGTCTTTGTCCTTCCTCCCGAATGAGGGTAGAAATTCCAAGTTGCAGAATTGGCTTAGCTTGATCTATGTGACTTCTACTTCAAGAGTAATTGATTGTATTTTCGATTATATTTCTGTCTGTCTGAATTAAGTATTCTGTATGGTCGTCTGATTATGACTATGATAAGCATTAATGTAATTGCCTTCTCATGGAATGTTAAATGCTCTGATATCTAAACAATGCTCACTTTATACTGTTAGTATACCTATTATGAGGCATGACTTTACTTACTGATGCCAGTGTGATGTCAATGAACGATAGGCCACGTCATTAATTATGAGCTTGTAGAAAGGATTGTCGGGTACTGATTTACTTACTGAGCTTTTAGCTCATACCCCTCTCTTTGTCTGCTTTGTGGAGTGAGAGTCGATAGCTCGTGGGTGGACTGTTGGATGGTGGTAGCCGACATTTGAAGCTCAAGTTCTGTCAAGGAATCTTTTGATTGTAGATGTCTGGTGGTAGCAGACATTTGAAGCTCAAGTTCTGTCAAAGAATCTTTTGATTGTAGGTGTCTGGTAGCTGTGCCACAATGTATTTTGATGAACATTGAAATTTTGTGATCAGGCAGGTAGCGCCTTGGACTTTTGTAAAAGAATTTGGGAGACTGGATCTGTATAGCTGGTTTTTATTTTGCTTTGTTTGTGGCCCCTTTGTTTGTGAGTTTACTTTTAATTCATGGTTTGCTTTGATTTCGCAACTATAACACATGTTGATGCCACTCCCACCTGAGTGACGTACGCGACCTCCGATCGTGATCCCGCACACTGTCGCCCTCCGGTTGGGACAGTAGGGCTCAGGGGGCGAGGTCGTGACAGTTATGGTATAAGAGGAGCCAGGTTAGGATTCTTGGCCTTGAATGTTGTAGAGGTGTCTCTAGAATAGTTTTGAGTAGACTAGTGACTGAGATGCCCCTGTTGTTGGACAAAGATGTCAAGGACTCATGTTAATATTGCGATCTCCAGTTACGAGAATAAAGAAGCCCTCAGAGAATTATTCAGGACATTGGGAGCCATGACCCAGTTGATGAAAGATACTATGTCTGCCCCGATTACCCCTACCTTGGAACAAGCTGACAGTGGACTAATAGAAAGATTCTAGAGGCTAGCACCTCCGATGTTCCTAGGGCAAGGGGGAGTAGAAAAAGCAGAGCAATGGGTAAGGTAAGTTGAGAAGATATTTGAAGTGTTGCATTGCAGTGATGAGCAGAAGATTAGGTTAGGGGCCTTCATGCTAGAGGGAGATATTGAGCACTGGTGGGGCTCAGTAAAACAATCATGAGAAAGGTCAGGGATAAAAGTGACCTAAGAGAATTTCTTGGATGCCTTCAATGAGAAGTACTTCCCTGACTTAGTGTGGGAAAGAGAGGAAGTGGAGTTTATTGAGCTGCAACAAGGGGGACTGTCCGTAAAACAGTACGTAGTTACGTTTGTTGAATTGTCAAGATATGAGCCGCACATTATCAACCTTGAAGCACAGAAGGCTAGTAAGTTCGAGAGAGACCTCATGCCAGAAATAAGGAGGAGGGCCATATCAGTAAATTTAAAGACATTCTCCCCTTTTGTGGATCTGGCCATGAAGATAGAAAGAGAAGATGAAGGGTCCTGGTTTAGGAAAGAGGGAAGGATGGGACCAGCCTAGTTTGGAAGTTTTGGAAGAAGGACTCGGCCACCCCCAAAGAGAAGTTTCAAGGGGAATAATAATCAAGGGAGCAAGAGGATCCAGAAAGCCTTCTCGAGTGACGTAGGAGTGAACTAGCACCCGACGTGCCCATACTGCAGGAAGAACAATCACTTAACAGCCGAGTGCTGAAGAATGACATGAACACGTTTAAGGTGTGGCAAGCCTGGCCACATGATCAAGGACTGTCCGGTGAAGGGACCAGGAGACCAACCAAAGACTCAAGGTCGAGTGTTGTCCCTGACAAAATAAGAGGCCAAGGCATCCACCTCTGTGATTTGAGGTACGCTTTCTGTCTGCAATATGGAAGCTAAAGTTTTGATTGACCCTGGATCAACACACTCTTTTGTCGCACCTCACTTTGCATGCCATATAAATGTTAGACCTACATTTCTTGATTGGACATTGGTTGTAGGTACACTTATGGGGGAATCTATAGAGATTGATATTGTTTATAAGCATTGTGGGGTTTACTTGAAGGGTATGTTCTACTGGTAAACTTGATACTATTAAACATCTGAGACTTTGATGTGATTTTGGGTATGGACTGGTTGTCTGCTCACTATGCAACAGTGAATTGTTATGACAAAACTTTAACTCTTAGACGACCTAATCAGCCTGAATTGAATTTTGCTGGCATTAAGGATGTTTCCCCTATGCACTTTATCTTCGTTCTTCGAGCTTCCTGTTTGTTGGCCAAAAGATGTGTTAGGTATCTGGCACATATACTAGAGAATCGGGATGCCTAGTCAAAGTTAGATGAGATACTAGTAAGGGAGTATCCAGATGTTTTTCTTGAAGAATTAATCACTCTGCCTCCAGTCAGGGAGATAGAATTTGAAATAGATGTGGTCCTTGACACTCCTCCCATTTCTAAAGCCCCTTATAGGATGGTCCCAGCCGAGCTGAAAGAACTGAAGGAGCAATTGCAAGAGTTATTGGAAAAGGGATTCGTTCGACCTAGTGTGTCACCATGGGATGCACCGGTTTTACTTGTGAAAAAGAAAGATGGGTCCTTAAGACTTTGTATAGACTATAGACAATTGAAACAGGTCACGGTAAAGAATAAGTACCCCTTACCTAGAATTGACGTCCTCTTTGATCAACTTCAAGGGGCTTAAGTGTTCTCTAAAATTGACCTTCAGTCAGGCTATTATCAACTGCGGGTCAAAGAAGAGAATGTTCCTAAGACCTCATTCAGGACCCGATATGGACATTATGAGTTCCTGATTATGTCGTTCGGGTTAACTAATGCCCCGGCTGCCTTTATGGATTTGATGAATAGGATATTTAGGCCCTTTTTGGATGATTTCGTGGTGGTTTTTATAGACGACATTCTGGTGTATTCAAAGAATATGGAAGAGCATGGACAACACTTAAGGAGGGTCCTCCAGACCATAAAGATAAAGAAGTTATATGCTAAACTGAGGAAAAGTAAATTTTGGCTTTCAAGTGTGGCCTTCCTTGGACATGATATTTCTAAGGATGGGGTCGCGGTCAACCCTTGTAAAACTGAAGCTGTCCTGAAGTGGGAAAGACTGACAAATGTGTCTGAAGTCTGTAGTTTTCTAGAACTGACAGGTTATTATAGACGCTTTGTAGAGGGGTTCTCAAAGATAGCGATTCCCCGGACTCGCTTAACTCAAAAAGAGGTAAAATTTAATGGTCAGATGATTGTGATATGAGCTTTTAAGAGCTGAAGAAGAGATCGACCATGGCCTCAATATTGACCTTACCCGAAGGGAACAAAGACTTTGAGGTATATACTGATGCTTCCCATAAAGGGCTTGGATGTGTATTGATGCAACGAGGGAAGGTCATAGCCTATGCCTCCAGACAACTGAAGCCGTACGAGCAAAATTACCCAACCTATGACTTGGAACTTGCGGCTGTAGTGTTTGCCTTAACGATCTGGAGACATTACCTATATGGGCCCAAATTAAGATATTTACAAATCATAAAAGCCTCAAGTATCTGTTCTCTCAGAAAGAGTTAAATATGAGACAAAGAAGATGGATGGATCTACTAAATGACTATGACTATACTATCAATTACCAACCGAGCAAGACTAATGTGGTGACTGTTGCCATGAGTCGAAAGCCCTTAGTGTCGGTGGCACACCTGATGACTCGAGAGATGAAACTGATAGAAGATGTAGTGGAGTGGCACCCAACTTCTCCCCTTGAGGTCGGGGTGGGAATGACTACTAGTATGAGGGTGGAGCCCCAGCTCTTTCAACAATTTCGTAAAATGCAGAAAGAGGATCCCCAACGTAAGAAGATTCTTAAAGAAATAAAACTAGGAAGAAAAGAAGGTTTCTCTATTAGTGAGGACAGTCTGTTAAGATTTAAAGATCGGGTTTGTGTCCCGAATATTGAGGACGTGAAGTGGGTTATTCTATAAGAAGCATACCACTCCCATTATACTGTGCACCTGGGGAGTACTAAGATGTATCAAGACTTGAAGAAAAATTTCTTGTGGAATGATATGAAAAAGGAAGTAGCACAGTTTGTTTCTAAGTGCTTAACATGTCAACAAGTAAACGTTGAACATCAAAAACCCGCTGAACTAATGCAACCCTTGTCCGTTCTGGAGTAGAAGTGGGAGCACATTACCATGGATTTTATCTTTGGTCTACCTAAGGCAAGTACTGGACATGATAATAGTTGGGTCATTGTGGACCGATTGACGAAATCAACTCATTTCTTACAGGTCCACACAACGTATACTTTGAACAAATTGGCCCAACAATACATTAAAGAAATTGTAAGATTACATGGAACGTCTGTCAGTATTATGTTCGACAAGGACACTAGATTTACTTCAAGATTTTGAGACAGTTTGCAATCGACTTTGGGGACAAGACTCACTTTTAGCACCACTTTTCACCCCCAAACTGATGGGCAATCAAAAAGGAATATTCAGACTCTAGAAGGCATGTTGAGAGACTGTGTTACTGATTTTAAAGGAAGCTGGGAGGATCATCTACGTTTGATAGAGACTGCTTACAACAACAGTTTCCATGCTAGTATCCAGACGGCACCTTTTGAAGCCTTGTATGGAAGAAAGTCCTGATCACCTATCTGTTGGGATGAGGTCGATGAAATAAGGTTGTTGGGGCCCGAAATCATTCAAATAACCTCAAAAAAGATTGCCTTGATTCGGGAGAGGCTCAAAATCGCTCAAAGTCAGCAAAAGAGTTACACTTACAATCGAAGAAGAAGTCTTGAGTTTGGGGTGGGTGATCAGGTTTTCCTAAAAGTATTGCTAACCAAGGGTGTTATGAGATTCAGCAAGAAGGGAAAATTGAGCCCAACTTTGATTGGACCATTTGAAATTCTGGAAAGAGTAGGAAGTATGACTTATCGGCTTGCCCTACCACCTGAGTTAGCAAATATCCATGATGTGTTTCATGTGTCATTGTTGAGGAAATATCAGCCAGACCCATCCAATGTTTTGAAGTATGAGCCATTGACAATCACGGAAGACCTGACTTATATCGAGCAGCCAATTGAGATCCTAGACAGGAGGGTGCAAGTTTTGTGCAACAAAGAAATCCCCCTGGTTCGTGTTCTATGGCAGTACCACTTGTTTACAATACAAAATTTAGATGAAGAGCTCTCAGATTTGTCACCTTAAACTTGTAAAAATGTAGTAAATAAAGTGGTAGAGAATGTGGGACAAATTGAATTCAGATCTGAGGCCAGATCTACTCGGAAACGAGTAGATCTACTCTCTAATCTGTGGCATGGCCAGCATGATCCAAGACATTACAAAATACAATTTTAAGTAAACAAACAGATAAAAATAAAATGAAAAACAATAAAAGCAAAAGATATAAAATGAAAGAAAATGATACCGAACAGGGCCGGATGTCCTGGGACTCCCGAGCCTTTTGGGGCTCGCCCGTATCAGAATAGGTCTTCTTTTGTCTCTCTGATCCGGATATTAGCCAGCAGGTCTCTACAGTATAGGGTGGTTGTGCCCTATAGGTGTTTCTAGGTGGCTTAGGTCTAGGCTATCTTAGGTTTAAGGGTTCAAGTCTCAGGAGGCTAAGGGTTTCTATCGCTCTGAAGCTCTAGGGTTTCAATCTCTATCTCTCTAGGGTTTTTGATCTCTGTCCCCTATCAAATGGCCACAAAAATAGGCTTTATAGGGGTCAAAATCTGCTAGGGAGGATATACTCACATAACCAATATGTACTTATCCAAAAAAAATGGGTTTTTAAGTCACGGATCTGGGCGACACGGGTAGTGTCGCCCAAATCTGGGCAACACTGTGCATGTCGCCCGGTCCCAAGGCCAAAAGTGTCAAAATTGAAATATTTTTTCAGGTGTGTTCCTCAACCGCTTGTGAAGCTATCAGAAAAAATTTGGGTCAAAACAAATTTTTTTTGCAATTTTTAATGAATTTGTTTAGTAAACCAAGGCAATTGCAAGATGACTTGGGCGACACCACTGGTGTCGCCCAAACCAAAACTTGTCCAAATTGATGTTTTTAAATTTTGGTGTCTTACTCAGCCTCTTGTGAAGCTCTCAAAGAAATTTTGGGTCAAAACATATTTGTTTACTATTTTTAATGAGTTTTTTAGTAAAACAAGGTGTTTAAAGAAATCTAGGTCAAAATAGGGTTTCTATAGGGTTCCGGGAAGGCAAACTGGTTCTGGGTCACAGAATAGGTTGTGTGAACTATGGATTTGGGTTTACTAGGTTAAGTATGATCTTAAGGGTTCAGGAAACCATAGAATTTGCCAGATTTAAAATGAGGTGTCTATAGTTGCCCCTCTTTGGCACTCCCCATCCTTTGAGGGACAGATGAGTGGCAAAGACGGAGGCACTTTGGCGTTCCCTGTCATTTGAAGGGTAGGTGAATGTCAAAGATTTCTTTCTGAGTTCATGTGGTCAGAGGGCACACCAACTCCCTCCAAGTCATTGCGCTCATCGCTCACCCACCTAGTGCATTTTTCCTCCTAGGGTTTCAGCGTGAGATGTCGATGAGTTACACAAGCTTGAAACTCGAGTTGGATTTTCTGGCCATGCCACTTAACTTCAGAGGTTTTGCAGTTTGAAAAGTTTTAACCCTAGCATCTTCTTTGATCTCCTTAGGGTTTCCTAAGGTTGTCTATATGTTTAAGAAAAGAGAGGATAATGCAGACATTGAAAATTTGTTCTTGATTCCCCGTGGTAAAAGGGCACACCAACTATCCCTCCAAGTCGTTGCGCTCATCGAGCTCACCCACCTAGTTCATTTTTCCTCTTAGGGTTTTCAACGTGAGATGTTGGTAAGTTACACAAGCTTGAAACTCGAGTTAGATTTTCTGTCCATTCCACTTAACTTCAGTTTCAAATCTGCAAACTTGCATTTGCTTAGATTTCTCAGAGTTTCCTAGGGCTTTCTATAGGAAAATGCTTTTTATAGGAATAGACTTGTCTGACCGAATCCAAAATGAGAGATGAGGCTGCAACGCGGTAATCACGGCAACATGGTATTCATCATAAACGGGTGTTCAAGCTCCTTCATTTTCAAAAGTCTTTTAGTAATTTTGAAAGTAGGGGGAGATTTGAAATAGAACCCAGAGCAGGGACAGGTTACAATTTTAACAAAGAAATTAAAGTTTTTGAAAACACAAGGCATATAGTGAAAATTTTTAAGAGAGAAAGATATTTCAAAAAACAAGGTTGGTTAACAGGTTTAACTCCTGCAACCATAGAGCCCTCTAAGCAGTTTAACGTCATACAGCAATGGATGGTGTAGTTGGCAGTTATACTCATATGACAATGGAGTTTATATATATATATATATATATATATTATTGTTTGCTGCCCATGTTGAGGGGTGGTTTTCTTTTAATGTTGGTCTTACAGTTGAGCGTATGGGGGCCTTGCTTGAATCTTCAGGATGAGGAATCATCTAGTATTTCTTTATCTTCCAACCTCAGCTCTTGTATTGCAATTTAAATGAGAGTTCTCTGGAGTATTGCGCAAAACAGAGTCTTGAAAATATAGGATACTACCCTTGGGTGTTCAGAATCTCTTTGGATTTCTAATTTCGTTCCTCCACCACTCACTTTCTGAAGTTTCAGACGATCTAGGTCCTTAATAATGTTCCATCAGGCTAATGCTTATTTATTTTCTTTTAACACCACTTTGACTCAGGGGGAAGAAGGGAAGATGTTTAGAGAGAAGAGACTTTGAAGAGTAGAAGGAAGGAGAAAACTTCTTTTTCATCGCCCTAGGGTCCATTTCGGGTGTTCAGCTTGGTAGCCTTTTTTCCAACGTTTGGGGTTCCTTTTGGAGCGGAATTTTTTTTTTTTTTTTTTCATCACTCCGGGGTCCCTTTCGGGTGTTCAGCTCGATAACCTTTTTTCAATTCTTCCTTTCGGATTTTTAACGCAACGGATTTCTTTTTTTTTTGAAGAAGAAAACAATGACAAAGGAAGAGGAGGAGCAGGAAGAAGATTCAAAAGGTGCCTTCTTTTTTTTTTAGCAATTTGCCTTAAAATCATGTAAGAATTTAATCATCTTTCCCTCCTCGAAGTGGCTGGGAGGTTCTAATATCGGTCTTCCTTTGATTTCCCTTGACCCAAGTTGGCACCCAAAATCTTTTTGATAATGGTTGCTGAATCTCCATTGACCTTTTCCTTTAAACTGCTCCACTTGAACCTTGATTTTGTGACTAAAAATCACTCTCAACTTCCTAATGCCTTAGTCTTCTGTACGGACATATAGGCTCATCAGGGTTTTCTCGTTAATGGAGTACTTGAAGAGTGAGGCATGAATGCCTCATTTGGTCATTTGTAAGGGGTAAGTGATCATTCAAATCCTTTTCGGTAATCTTTTTCGTTGCAAATTTTGAATTGCTTTTCGGAGGTTAACTCCATGGTAGATCAGTTCTCGATCTTAGGTGAGACTCTCGCACCAAAGGAGTGATTGAGTTGGTATTAGATAGTCTCACGACATGTTGGGAGTCAACGAAGAAGGGTTCAATCTTGCTAGTTGCGCCGATTATATCATCTTCACGAGAGGAGTTTGCCCCTATTGAATATTTTGATGGGGTTGCCCCTGTAGGGCTTTCTGTTTCGTTGGGAACTTGTTCTTCACAGGATGAATGCTCTTGATATGGTGGTGCTCTGGTTATAGGAGTTGTGCTCATGTCATTAATGACTTTTAGAGAGCCTGCCTCTTGAGGAGGTAACATAGTTGGATTTTCAATATCCAATTCTTGATCCCATATTGGTGGATCATTCAAGAAATCTTGTGAATATGGCCTAGGTGGGCCCCTTAAAATTTCCAAAGGTTTGAGTTCTATTAACTCTAGCAAAGATGTCAAATATTTGGGAATAGTCAAATTTAGGCTCTTTACTTTTCCATCATCTATAACTGGGTTCACCTCGAGAGGTGACTCGGTTAAATCTTCTGAGCTTGGCTCCTCATCACTTATAGGTGGGTTGGCAAAGAAGTCTAGTGAAGGTGGCCCAGGTGGGTCCCTTAGAATTTTCAAAGGTTCGACTTTTTTTTATATTTGAGGTGTTGGCCTGTTGTTTAGAAGCGTAATGGGAGATTTTGGGGTGTTGACCCCTTATTTGGAAGATGATCCCTTCTCGTTGATCTGGATCACGTCAATTTCTAACATGTCCTCCTCATCATATTGATCCCACTTAGGTGAGTCGTCAAGGTTTTGGGGTGAAGGGCTTCCTTTTAGCACTTGCTCATTTGCCCCCTCATGAGTTATTGTCCCAGAATTAAGATTTTTTTGTCGTCAAGGGATTGGGAATCCATAACTTCGAAACCTTGGTTGAGTTTATGCTCGAGTTTATATTGCTCTTGCGATTTGATTCGTTGCCACACATGTATGAACCATTTATTGTATTAACTTGGAAGTACAGGTTGAAGGGATCATATGCCTTAGTGTGACTCTTGATGACGGAGGTTTCTTGTGCCACTTTTGAGAGTGTATCTTGGAGTGGAATTTCATGTCCAATACCCCTTTCTTTTCCCCTTTTTTCGGTTGTGGGCTTGGATCTAAGATCATCTTCACTGCTTTGATCTTGAGTATCCTTAGTCATTAACTCCTGGGTGAGGTTATGCTTGCTTTATTCTTGATCTACTGAACCTTCTAGTTGATTTCTTATTATGCTCCAAGGCCTTTGTAGATGTTCTTTGGGTTTGGGCACAGCTTGTAATTCTCCTGAGTTAATCAGGCTGATATAGGTATTCTTTTGTCAAGACATCTAGAGTTTTTTATTCCTCTTTGCCATCGACATCTTCCTTTTCGACACTTATCATGCTGTTATCGATGAGTTCTTGAATTCTATGTTTAAAACTTCGACATTCCTTTGTGCTATGGGCATAATTTTGATGCCAATCGCACCATTGACATGTATCGCCTCCATGAAAAGGAGGAATCTTGGCTACTGTCGGTAAGTCTATGAGCCTTGCCTTAAACAACTTCTTCATGACATCGGTCATAAGCTCATCAATGGGAGTTAATTTCCTTAGTGTAGAAGTCTATTTTTTCCATGTGGTAAAATGAATTTTTGTCTTTCCTTGTGAATGGTTTGTAAAAAGGTTGCTTTTCTTGATCATGTTCACCTCTCCTTCTTGAGAGGGTTTTTTGTCTGTGGCTTTATCTTCCTTGACTCGCTCATATCGTGATATTCTTTCAAGCATAACATCAAATATGTAAGGGATTACCCCCATACTACAGAACGTGATATATTCTGGAGTCATGTTCTCTAATGCTATGCTTACCTTCGTGGCTTCAGGGAGTAGAGTTTCAATGACTCGCATAGCGGCCTCTCTAAATCTAGTTAGAAACAAGGAAGGAGACTCGCCCAACTTCTGTTTAGTGGAAGTTAACTCACCAGGGGTGATGGGTCTTGGCCTTCCTCCCCTATAGCAGTAGGAAAATTGCCCAAACATTTCGTCAAGAGTTGCTTGAGGGTTATCGTTCATGAATCTTCGGTGCCACATCAAGGGTTATTTTGATAGGCAATGCGAGAACATGACCTTAAGTTGGTTGGATCGGTTCTGCAGTGTGCTGACCATCAATAAGTAGGTGTTGATGTGTGCCTCAGGATCCCCTTTCCTTGAAAATCTGTTTTTGAATTGTGTCATCACAAACCCCACTGGTAGATCTTCTAGGTATCCTAGAAATTCTTGTACATAAGCTTTAGGAGTTGAGAAATCCCATATTCCCATTTTCTCTAAAGCGTCTTGGAGGTGTTTCATACGAGCGACTTGAGTTGTCGTTATAGCTGTGAGCTGGCTCGGTTGTATGGTCTATTGAACTTGACTTTGTGGTATGTGGCTCGTATAAACTGGCTTTGGGGCCCATGTAGAGGGTTGCCCTAAGGGCTGAGCCTGAGGAATGTGTTGAACTTGATATGCTAGTTGTCGGCTTATAGGCTCTCCAGAGTTGATTTGGGTCAAAGCACACCCATTACTCGGAGGTTGCACAGCTTGGCCATGCAATGAGGCCTGTAGGATAGGATCACCACTTAACTGGGATGAACGACTCAAGCTGCTATGACTACTAGGCCTCTGACCTTGGGCAGCTAGGTCTACTTGATCCTGACCTTGGTTGGATGATCTATCCTTAGGGTTAGGGTATTCTCTTGCCCCAGCACTGGACAGAAAGAGTGAAGGAGTCCCATAACTACTGCCAGAGGAAGTCTGCCCTCTAGGTAGTCTTGGGCTTGACTGATGATTAGAATTAGACCCCTGGCCTGTAGTGGGTTGGATTGGCAAGTTAACCTGTTGGCTCGTGACTTCCAAATGATGGCCCTGAAGGCGGCTTGAACAATTAGGTTTGGTTCTATGCGGGTCGAGAGTCAGTTCATTGACATGAGTTCTATGGATGATTTGTGAGGGAGCACTATGATGGTGCCTCTCGAACTGACTAGGCTCTCAGGATCTAGACTAAGCTGGGACCATCGGTTGGACCTTGCTCTACTATGATCCTGGGTCATGATTCTTAGATTCGGTGAGATCTAGACTCAACGCCTCATGGTAGACCTAGTCTGACTCTAGCGGCAAACCCTAAATAAGATATAGGCGAAGACTAGACTGAATGAAATATGCTAGACTTGATGGGTTTTAGTTTAAACCCCAAACTAGAGCAAACATAGTCTAGCTCTAGAGGCAACTCTAAGCTTAAACTTACACTATAACCTAGACTGAGATATAGACTAGATGGGTACGAGTCTCGGCTCGAACCAAGAGTGGGTCTAGGTTCGGACTTAGGTGTGAGCCTGGTTTAGATTTGGACTGAGCTGGGTGCAAGCCTAAGCTTGGACCTAGAGGGTTTTGAAGATCAGATCGGGTGTGGACCCGAACTGGACCAAGGTCGAGACATGCACAAGCCCTAGGCTCAGACTAAACAGGGGTCTGGGTTCGGACCTGAGTGTGAACCTGGTTTAAACCTGAACTTGGACTCAGAGAATTCTGATGATCAGACCCGATATGGACTCGGACTGGATCAAAGATGAGCTAAGAACGAGCTTTCGGTTAGGACCAAGAGAGGGCCTAAGTTCGAACCAAGGAGAAACCTGGTTCGGACCTGGGATAAGCTAGGCACAAGCCTGCACCTAGACCTAGAGGGTTCAGCTCGGACCAAAAGCAGGTCCGGACTGAGATCTAAGACAAGCCAACATAAATAAACAAGCAAGCATATGAAAACTTTTGACCTAATATAGTATTATAGGTACGCTTGTATTGAGAGTGGGTTCCTAACTATTGAATTGTGGCTAGGCTGATATAGGTCCCCACATAGGTATAGGATGTTCACTAGGTCCTACTATATACAGAGTTCTTTTGAGGCAAAGGATTACAGAGGGGAGCTCATAGGTAAAGTTACGCGAATCCCAACCGCCTTGACTCTCAAAGCTAGATTCCCCTCACGCTGTTAACATAGATTTTGGGGGTTTTTGAAATATTTGTTTGCTGGTTTCTCAGGAATTCCTGGCCTGGTGTGTGCTGGACTGTGTAAAGAAACACACAATCAAAAATAATTTTTAAGCATGCAATGCACACAAAACAAGAAAGGAAATAAGTGAGTGCTCGGCATTGATCGTGCCTAGCTATGCGTGCTTCGAGGCAAAACTCACTCAAAGAACAGTATAGATGGAGGGGTCAACAACCCCTAAGAAGGTAAAGTCAGAACAATGAGACCAGACACAACCTGTGCTAAGTCGACCGCGGCCCGAGTCGACGGTGACTCGAATGGGACACGGTTCAGGGACGGTGCAAGCAACCCTCAATGTATATTTTTTTATTTTTTTTATTTTTAAATTTGATGAAAAACAGTTGAACTAAGCATGGTGAAAGAAGGAAAAACATGGTTTCTGTAAAAATTAACGAACTAAAATAAAATAAAAAGGTAAAAGGCAACACAGACCTATCTGAAGAAAAATATTTTTTTTTATATTTTTTAAAATTTATTTCAAGTCAAAACTTGGTGAACAAGGAGCCACAAGTCCATGGAATAGGCCTGTGAGGTCCCAGAACTTTTCTGGGATACTTGCAATTGGGCAACACAGGTGGTGTCGCTCGGGCGACACTACTGGTGTCATCTTTGCAGGGTGGGCGATACTTCTATTGTCGCACAAAAAAATTATTATTTTTTATTTTTCCCTTATTAATATTGATGAAATAAGACTACTTTAAACTTGGAAGAATAAGTACAAAAAAATATTTATGATCAAATAAATTAAAACAGAGTAAAGTAGAACAGTGTAGAGAAAACAATAAAATATTTTTTTGGTATTTGTAAAAATTTTATTTTGCTCTGAAATTTTGTGAACAGTCTTAAAATGGACCCAAGAACAGATTTACAAAGTTTCATAGGATTCTGAAAGTTTTTATTTAGGGTGGCACGGGGAGTGTTGCCCTGGATTTGGGAGGCACTGGTGGTGTCGCCAAAAAAAATCAAGGTTTTGGAGCACGAAAACCCTAGATCCCGGTTATTGTAGATTTTTGGGAATTTTTGTGACAGAAGAAAGTGAGAAAAAGCAAATAAAAATCATATTTTGGCACTTGGATAATGCTCGAAATGCCCCATGGTGAGCGCCAAACTGTTTACGATAAAAAATCTGACAGATCTGAATGAAGATATCTCGAATTTTTTGCCTTAAAATTGTGAAAATGCAGTAAATAATGTGGTAGAGAAGGTGGGACAAATCGAATTTAGATCTAAGGTCAGATCTACCCGGAAACGAGCAGATCTACTCTCAAATCTGTGGCAGGGCCAGCATGATCCAAGACATTACAAAGTACGATTTTTAAGTAAACAAAAAGATCAAAATAAAATGAAAAACAATAAAATCAAAGAGATAAAATGGAATAAAATGACACCGAACCAAGCCGGATGGCTCGAAACGTTCGTGCCTTCTGGGGCTCGCCCGTATCAGAACCAATCTTCTTTTGTCTCTCTGATCTAGATATTAGCCAGCAGGTCCCTTCAGTATAGGGTGGTTGTGATCTATAGATGGTTCTAGGTGTCATGGGTCTAGGCTCTCTCAGGCTTAAGGGTTCAAGTCCCAGGAGGCTGGAGGTTTCTATCTCTCTGAAGCTCTAAAGTTTCAATATCTATCTCTCTAGGGTTTTTGATCTCTGTCCCCCATCAAATGGCCACAAAAAGAGGCTTTGTAGGGGTCAAAATCTGTTGGGGAGAATATACTCACATAAACAACACGTACTTATCCAAAAAAATGGGTTTTTAGGGTCAAGGATCTGAGCGACATGAGCCGTGTCACCCGGGTGACATAGGTAGTGTCGCCCAAATCTGGGCGACACTTGGCATGTCGCTCAATCCAGGCTGGGTGACACTGCTCGGCCGCCCAAGGCCAAAAGTGTCAGAATAGAATGTTTTTTTTTCAGGTGTGGTCCTTAGCCTCTTGTGAAGCTACCATAAAACATTTGGGTCAAAACAGATTTTTTTACTATTTTTAATGATTTTTTTAGTAAAACAAGGCAATTGTGAGATGACTTGGGCGACACTTCTAGTGCCACCCAAAACTTGTCCAAATTGTCTTTTTCAGCCTCTTGTGAAGCTCTCAGAGAAAATTTGGGTCAAAACGGATTTGTTTACTATTTTTAATAATTGTTGATAAAATAGGGCAATTGAAGGATGACTTGGGCGACACTGTCAGTGTCACCCGGGTGACACCACTGCTATCGGTCAAACCAAAACTTGTCCAAATTGATGTTTTTCAATTTGGGTGTCTTCCTCAGCCTCTTGTGAAGCTCTCACGAGAAAATTTGGGCCAAAACGAATTTTTTACTATTTTTAATGATGTTTTTGGTAAAATAGGGCGTTTACAGAAATCTGGGTCAAAACCTGATTTCTACAGGGTTTCGGGTAGGCAAACTGGTTCTGAGTCACAAGATAGGCTATGTGAACTATGGATTTGGTTTAATAGGTTAAATGTGATCCTAAGGGTTCAGGATACCATAGAATTTGTCAGATTTAAAATGGGGTGTCTACACCACTCAAAGGAAGACTCAACATGGGAAAGAGAAGATGAGATCTGGAAAGTACCCTCAGTTGTCCAATTAATCGAGATATGATTTTGGGAACCAAAATCTTTTTGACGGGGGGATGATGTAATGAGCCAAATTTCTTAAGCCTGATGAACTCACTACTGTGCGGCGAAAGGAGGGAAGGAAGAGATCGTGTGGCCATGGGAGAAGAGAGCATGCGATGATAAAATGGAAGGAAGAGAGTGCGCGGGGATGGGAGAAGAGAGTGCGCGACGACAGAAAGAAAGGAAGAGAGGACGTGGCGATAGGAGAAGAGAGCGCGCGGCGATAGGAGGGAAGGAAGAGAACTCGCGGCGATGGGAGAAGAGAGCACGCGATGATAGGAGGGAAGGAAGAGAGCGTGCGGCGATGGGAGAAGAGAGTCCGCGGTGATAGGAGGGAAGGAAGAGAGTGCGCGATGATAGAAGGGAAGGAAGAGAGCACGCAGCGATGGAGAAAAAGCACACGACGATGGGAGAGAGAGCATGTGCACATCGATAGGAAGAATAAGAGGTAGTGCACGCGAGGAGCGATAGAAGAAAAAAATGGGAAGAGAGGAGTTGGAGTCGTGCATGAGGCATGATGGCCACCCGTTCACTGCATGCCGCCAGGCACACCAGTTGGCAACCTGCATGCCTTTGAGAGTCCACTTAGCACGCGCAGTGTGCCACCTCTCCACCCATGGAGTACAAAGCCTCCCTTTCTCTCTCTCTACGCTTCACGTTTTGGAGATCAAAGCTTATCCTTTGTGCCAATGTTGGAGAGCTCGAGAAGCTCGGTGGAGGGGACTGTGGAAGGAGTGGGGATCGCCATTGGCACACAAAAAGGTAAGTACGTCATTACTTTGCAGGCCCATAAGTATTGAAGCATGAATGATGTATGAATTATATGGAGCATGAACCTAAGCATGTATGAAGCATAATTCATGCATGAATGATATCTTGAATTTAAGTATTAGATTGGGCATGAGATGGCGTAAAAATTGTGTACAAAGAATAGCATAGCATGAAGATCATTGTGCTATGTTTTTCTAGAAATCTAGGTTTATTTTGTATGGATTGTTAGGCACTGTTATCATTCTTGTTGAGCATGAAAATGGGTGGATTGATACTCTTGTGAGTCTAGTTTGAGCTAGAAGTGGTTTTATGTGGTTACCTTGCATAAATCGCAAGTTAGGGAATGATTTTGGGAGGTGTATCATGGCTGGACTATAGTTTTGCAGGGAGTTTTTATGTTTTTGTATTGTGATTTTGACTGAGTAAATGATATCATTTTGGCCTCAAATCAACACCATTTGAAATATATTTGAGTATATTTTGATTTTGATGTTTATGTCCAGTTGAAATTCTTGTTAGTTTGGAAAATATGTTTCAATTTGTGCTCATATGTCACTATTAGCAGACTGCTAATTTCCAGAAATATAGCTTCTGTTGTGTTAAGACCTTGCCTGATCTCTTGAGATCCAAATGGTGCTAAAACATAACCATTTGATAGATACATGAGTATTATGTGATTCTCATGTTTTAACCTTGCCCAAATTATGTGTTAATGAGGAGCTATGCTCCAAAATGTTCCAGCATGTCACTGTAGACGGACCTCACAAGAACCCAGAAATTTGGCCTCTGTTGCCATGAACTTTGGCAGACCAAATGGAGTCCAATTACTCCTAAACCACAGCTGTTTTAAAGTTTTGAATGTCTATTAAAAGTTGCATGTTTGAATTATTTTTAAATTCCTGCTAGGTTGAAAGCTGCGACTTGAATTATCTCTCTAATCCCACACCAGCCACGACTCTCACCTGTTGCTCTCTCTTCCAACCTCCGCCACCTCTGCTGCTCTTCTCAGTCACATGCTGCCCCCTCAACCACCTGCTGCTCTCGCCGCGACCGCGCGCGCCACCATTTCTGTTCCCTGTAACCTCATCGCTTTCCCTCTCTCTAAAAAACACCACAAGCAAAAGCCCCTTCCATCTTTTCGTTTTCGTTTCTCTTACCGTTCTTTTCATCACATTTCGCTCCCCCTCCCTTTACGCTATTTCGTCAAACCCTCTCACCTTCTTAACCAATTCATTCATCTAATGCTATTTTACTTTATCTCCTCTACTTCATCTCCACCTTGTCCATTTTATTTATTTTACTTTATTTTATTCCATATCATCTTCTTTTATTCCATTTTTTTTATGTTCCCTCACCATATCTTATTTACTTTATTCATTTTATCTTAAGTAGTATTTATTTCATCCACCCCATTTATTTTATTTTATTTTATTGTTACCTCTTTCACTTTATTTCCATTCACCTCATCTTATTTTATCTTATTTTCCTTTATTTCGTTTTACTTCAATTCATTCTATTTCAATTTATTTAATTCTAATTCCATTTTTCTAATTCTATTAGTTTTCATTCACCTCCCTTATTTTTTTTTCCTCACCTCATTCATTTATTTCATTTTCCTTTATTTCATTTCATTTTATTTATTTTATCCCACTTATTTTATCCTACTATCCCTTACTCTATTTTTATTCATTTATTTTATTTTAATTATCTCATCTTATTTTATTTTCTTCCATCCCTTTTATTTTATTTTACTTCATTTCATTTTATTTATTTCACTTCACTTCATTTCATTTTAATCTTAATTCCATTTTTTAATTTTTTTTAATTCTTATTTTTATTTTAATTCATCTCTCTCATTTTTATTTCATCTTGTAACAAGGTGGAGACCTTGCCCCACTTGTCAGTACTTCTAATGTGTGTGTGTGTTTGCAGGAAAGGAGAAACATGTCAAGGGAGGCGATTCCAAATTGGCCATAGGCCAAGGGCTTTCCAACGTGATCAAAGAGGGTGCCCACGCGAGCCAGCCCGAGCATTTCACGGACCCAAGTGATGTAAGTCCCACCTCACGATCCTAATTCCTCTCTCATCGGTTGGTACACCTGCCCACGTCTTCTTTACGTAGATCCCGAGAGAGCGATCTCAGGTCCCAAGTACATCTCGAACCTAGAACCATGCCACCAGGTCGACCTGACTCGGAGGGCAAGATCGAGGCACCTAACCACCAGCCACTTTGGGTATTTGACCTCATGAATGAAGCCTCCTTGCCTGAGTTTGTCACCTCAGCATCTATCTGCATTTCAAGATCAGGCCTGAACTTTCTTGATTTCGGCTTGACAGATGGATCAATGCCAAGTCAGTGGACTGCAACTTGAGGATCTAGACCTGGCATGTCATGGTAGTGCCAGATGTTGGAAGATATTTTTCATCAGCATGGAGCCCCTGCTCAATAAAGGCCTAGCAAACAGTGGAAGTTCCAACAGTCTCATAATAGCCCTAGAATTGGCCAAGATCTTCATAAGGTCTCTCAAAAGTCTCTTGCCAAGTTTTGTTGCATTCTAACATGTCTGAGGCAGTGCAAACAAAGAAACAGTTCCAGCAAAATCGGCCTCTAGCACCCTGAAACGGACCCTATAACTAGAGCTATATTGTCGGTGCCTTAAATTGTTGTGAGACCACCACCATTAGATTCAGCATGGTTGAAAACCCCCATGGGTCAAATTTTAGCTTGAACGAACACTCCAAGAAGAACTTATAGGTGAAAGAGTGAAATAAGAGGAGTCACACGCTATTCCCGTGTGGCCACCCTGCAACTCCATGCCATTGAAGGGACATTCACGAACAGTAACTTTCAATACTCATATCTCACCCGTCTCAAGTTGGATCGTGCTCAAATTTGGTGAGCATATTCGTCGCATCAAGATGAGCGATTCGATATGTGGCACGCCTCGTGACGATACCCGAGAGCAAAGAAAAGCCAGAGAGAAGTTGCTGACCTGTGAAGAAAATGCAAGAAATTCAGCAGCATTGTGCCTCCCTCGAGCGGTCGAATCACGCCACTTGCGAGCCCGATGGACACAAGACCAATTCAATTGCGTGTGTAAGGTCTCTGGCCATCTCTGACCCGAACCTTGTACATGATGAACGGTCGGATTCTGCCGACGAAGCGATTGTAAATTCAGTCGTCGGAATTCCAGATTCTGGTTAAAACTCCAAAGTTGCAAAACCTTCGTTCGGGTATGGAATTGAGCTGTGTTTGTTGCTCCACGGTCGCAACAACATGCTCAGTAGGATCTAGCGAAGAAATCATCGAAAAACATCAAGGAACGAGCACATTATCGATCCGAAGTTTCAAGATCTATTCAAAATTCAAGTCACATGATCGTGCACTAAAAACATGATCCATGGCTCGAAGTTGGTATCAAATCGATTGTCATGCCGAGCCCTACAAGGAAACAATTATCTTTCGATCAACCGGGTATCCGAACGACCCCGAATCATCCATGCAAGATCACGCAAGTTCTAGGGCAACACATGGACTGCTCTAGAATTCCACAATTTGTTAAGAAGAGGCAAATCTATCATTTTGCACCATTATTTCTAATTTCTTTTAGTTCATTTAATCTTAATTTCTAGCAATTAGGGTTACTTTTGATCATCCACCCATGTTTGGGACACACTTCTACATATACGTACCAGCATTGTATGCACTAGAGGACTCAACCTTTCACAAAAGAGAGAGTTTTTACTTAATACTATTTCTATTTCTTCTCATTGTTGGGTCACGTTTGAGAGAGAGAGTAAGGTGAGAGAAACTTTTGGACTGGTACCTCTAGGCTCAAGGGAGATCTTCTCTCTCTTCTTTTTCTCTTTCTTTTCTTCTCTCTCTCTCTCGTCTTTCCTCTCTTCTTCCTCTTCTCCATCTGAGTTCCTCATAGAGGTCATGCATGGCAGTGGCAGTGTCGTGCATGGCTCTCCCGTAGTCTCACAGGTCGCGCTTGGCGAAGGCAGCGCCTTGCTCGAGTCACTTTCTTCTTTTGTTCGTCTATATCTCTCTCTCAGCAAGGCTTGTAGATGACGCTGCTCATTGTCGTCCGCAGACGTAGCTTCGATGTCTCAATGAAGAACCTAGACGGTGAAACTCGTTGCTGCCTGCAGGGGTTTGCCCCTATTGCGCGCCTATCGCAGACGACGATACCTATCGCTGCCCGCTAGAGGCCCCAACAACGCCCATTGCTGTCCGCAAGCTTCCTCCCTGCGTCCGGTGCTCATCGCTATTCTTCCTACGTCCCACGTCTATTGTCGTGTGACCTACGAAAAGTTATCTCCATGCGAATCATCAGGAGTTGGTGCTGTCTGCAAGGGATGTGTTTCCTTCTCGAGGTGCCAATGGCTATGCCTATTGACGTATGAATTCCTCTTCCCTCTGCAGTCTCACTCTCTTCTCTTCATCCTTTTCTCTCCTCACGTGATTGAGGATAGACTCAGCCTAGCACCACCGTATTGACCCCAGTTTCGAGTAGTATTGTCGTCGTACTGGTCCTGAGAACCATGCCCATCTTGCTACCACTCAGGGTCGATAACTTTCTGTTCTCATGCTAGTCTCGCCCCTCCGTCAAGTTCTTTTCTCTTTTCTATATCTAATTGAACCTTGCATTTCATTACCTTCTCATATAAACGTGCATTACCCTAAGACAAGGGTAGGTCCCTTTGACTCACTTGGCTACCAAATTAACCATAGAAGTATTGTGCAGAAAACAAGAGGATTACAGGTCAAGGGAGGCGATTTCAAACCAGCTAAAATAGCTGGGGGGCTTTCTTCATGATCTAAGAGGGCGCTCACGCGAGCCAGCCCGAGTAATTCCTTAACCCACCTAAAATTCCTCTCCCATCGGTTGGTATACTTTCCCTTGCTCTTGAACAAGGTTTTGAGAGAGCGATCTCAAATCCCAGGTTCATTAGACCTGAGATAGGTGCCGTTAGGTCATCCAAATCCAGAAGGCGAGATCGAGGCACCTAACCAGCTTGGCTACTCCACTGGGGACTTACTACCCCTTAGTCGGTCCACTCTTGTTTGATCAGTATCCTCTTTTACTTTCTGCATTAATTCCTCGCACTCGTGATTGTCCTAGGGAAGCAAACTGCTCAAGCTTCCTCCCTACTCTTCTTTTGAGTCAAGACTCACGGCCCGGCTCTCAGGTTCTCACTTGGATCGATGCGAGAGGGCACTTAAAGGTCCCTACATGCGTCATGCATTTGCTTTCCACAGCTCGGGGCAGCACTAGCTCTATGCCACCTCGAGCACATGAGGGTCAATCACTTCATCCTCCCTCCCAACACACACAGTTCCACTCTGTGAAAGCTGAGTTTCCGCCTCGTCCTTCACAGACACGAGCTGGTGGTTCTCGATCTCCTCAGGTCGAACCCATTGATTAAGCCCGGGCTGACCCCCAAGTCACCCGGACGACTAACCCTAAAGGTGCACAGGCACCACTCTTGCAGGTTTCTCCCCTATCCTAACTCAGTCGAAGTCATGGACCAGCTCCTTGCCCTGTCGCTCTTTCGATGTCAGGCAAGCACCTCGAGCCTTGGTACTCAAAGGTCTTCCCTAAGAGTACCATCTTGAGTCAGCCTCAGGTCAGCCATACACCAGAGCCCCACAAATGAATTTGGGGCAACGACCTGATGTCAAACCGAGGCCTCCAGCCTCCAAGGCAGAAACCCAGGTTGCTTGTTGTCCTTGAACTCCATTCTCTACTCTAAATGATCGACATGGCCCTCGCCTGCTCAAAGAAAGAAGGGCAGTCTAGGTCTCAGGCTCGGTTCTAGAATGAATTCCACAGCCGCCTCAAGATTAAGGAGAAAAGAGGCTTACAAGTCCTGACCAGGGAAGCCTCCAAAGCAGTTGAGGTCACCACTCTTGGCAATCTCTTGTCTTGTAATCCCTTTTTCTCTCTCCAAACTCCAGAACCAAAGCAGGTCTAAGAGTATTGTTCGGTCATCACTACCCAGAAGTCACGGACCTAAGACCGTCGAGAACCAGTCCTCACAAGATCGGCATACAAAGCTCGAGCCCAGTCGGGGCAAGTTGAGCTTCTCCAAACTGACTTGCCACGCGTGACTCGCCAACCTCAGCAGTCCACTGTGCTACCTGCCTCTGACCTCTCAGAAGAAACAGTCAGTGTCATGGTGATCAACGATTTGAATGACTCTCAGGAGGAATGGATGAACAAGTTCAAGGAAATGATGTAAGCCATCTTTGAAAAGATGGAACTCCTGAAGGCCTCCAGGTCCCCTTCTTCGACCGATTCCCCGACTGGTGAGGACACAGTTCCCGCGGGGTCTCCCAAACCGACATAGATCCTATGGTAGCCCATAACCTCAAGAACAAGGTCCTAGGCATGCAAGAGATGCTGATCTATCAAAAGCTGTACCCCTCGTACATTGACCAGGTGTCATTTTCCCAAAACTACCAAAAAGGGAAACTTCTCCTGTTCAATGATACTACGTCTCCTCACCAGCATTGCCCACTTCCAAGCAGCCTGTTGGGAGATGGCGACTGACGGATGACTCCTCCTTCGCCAATTCGTCAAGACTCTTGAGAGGCCGGCCTTCCAGTGGTATGCTCGGTTGCCTCCAAACTCGGTGCACACGTGGCAAGAAATGGAGCAGTTGTTTTACCAATGCTTCTACGAAGTCCAAAGGAACGTGGAAACCATCGACCTCCTCACTTTGATGCAGGACCCTAGTGAGCCGATTGACAAGTTCATCACCCGATGGAGAGAGTTGGAAACCTTTCATGCCACTCCCTTAACTGAGAAGGAAGCGGTCCACACCTACATACGGAACATGCTTCCCGAGATTGCTTTTCATGTCCAGGCATCCAATCCACCCTCCATGTCAGAGCTCATCTCTAAGGTAGTTCATATCGAGGGATTGTTCAAGCACCATGGAAGCCCTTGTCAGGAACCTGTCGGCTCAAACTCTCGCTCCAATAGTCAAGGCAACCAAAGTCAGTAATCAGAGTGACCGTCATCGTGGCTGATACTAAGAGCGTAGGTCCTCAAACTCTAGACCTCTCTAAGGCACAGACACCTCAGGCCGGGGGCAAGCAGCAGTCCTACAATCAGGTCCCACCTCTTAAAATAGTAGGTAAAATGACTTCTAGGTTCAAGACCATAATAAAGTTTACCCCTTTGATAAGGAGTGGACTCCTGTACTACTCCGACTACTGCTAGAATAGAACATGATCCAATTGCTGGAGGCCAATACCGCAGAGTCGGCTGGGTAGGAGACAAATGAGAGGTACTGTGCATATCATAGGAGAGTAGGCCACCCACACTTATGACTGCTATAAGCTCAACGACACTATTGAAGCCCTTATCAACAAGGGTCAAATATTGCTCGAAGATTTGAAGAAAGCATTCGGAGCAACAGAGGCTTCTCACATAAAAACAATCCAGGGTGATGATGGGGCACCCGCTATCCTTCGTGCATTTTTCTCCATAATGCTAAAAAAAGGTCTCATCACTCCCAAGCTGACAAGGCAGCCTAAGTTCCTGCCACCAGGGACTGAGAAGCTCTGGTGCACATATCACCAGATATGAGGCCATGACATCAGCGAATGCATCGGCTTCCATGAACTCTTAACAAAGAAGATACAACAATGTCAGAAAGTTCAAGGCACCCAGGACGACACCCTCAAGTCTTTCTTCCGCCTATGCAAGAAGGCCTCCCGACTCAAGCCCAACAAATTACTGAGCAATACCCTCTGAAAGCCCTCTTCGAAGTAATGCTCCAGCAGGGTCTTGTCACTCCCAAGCCCGTCAGGCAGCCTAAGCATCTTGCCCAGGGCACGGAAAAGCTCTGGTGTCCATATCACCAAGTATGGGGCCACAAACTCAAAGGGCGCTCTGGGTTCGAAGCTATTGTCACGGAGAAAATCCAGCAAGGCCACATATTTTGTGCGATTCTCCAAGAACACGTCTAAGCCCTCGCACTAGTTCAAGAGGAAGCCACATTACAAGCCCCTCATGAGCATGCACAGGACGCTTCAGAGCCCTCGACTTTTCAGCCCTGGAAAGTCTACCATGGGTGAAGTAGGCTCAAATCCCTGAAACGTGAGGTAGTCCACCAAGCTAGGACTACTTACCAGTTAGACAAGGTGGTCCAAACACCCCCCCAAGGATCCCAAAGGAGACGGCGAGCACACAGGTCAGCTCGCCGAAGGAATCGCCCTCTTCAGCCATCAGCCGAGGAAGAATTTCTCAGGCCTCTCCCCCCACTGACGACCTTACAGGACTTCATCCCAGGCACAGCTCGCCTTGTCCTTTCGTCCAATCAGGCAAATGTCCTTGAGTCACCAACAGCTCGGGATTCCTCCAATATGGGTGACGACATTAAAAGAACCCCTCAACGGTCAAACCTGGGGCAAGACCTTAAATACCCCCGACAAACGTCCAATTCCGGCAATGACGTAAAAAGCTGCCCGGAACGTTCTAACCCTCCTTCTCCTCCCTCCTCCTCTATTTTCTCCACAGGTGCAGCTCAACAGCACCCAAACTTCGACAATTTAAACAAAGAGTTCGGACACACCAGGTCTCAACAGAACGCAAAAAGAGTGCCTCAGAGAGATGTTAGCCCAGACAGTCGTCGATGCCTTGTCAACCCAAGCCAAACCTGAGCCATCGTCGAGCTCCTCCTCCAAAGAAGCCTCCCACATGGTGCAGATCTTGGAAGTACCAGTCGACGCGGGGCAAATGGGTCTAAGATCGAGAAAGAAGCTACAACCCATACCTCAAAAGCTCAAGGTCCTCAAATTTCCTGATCCTTCATTTTTCCCTAAACCTCAAACCTCTACATCCTTAGTACAAGTCCCAATTACTTCTCCACAAACCCAGACCACACTGGCTGAGCAACAAAGTCAGCCAATGCCACAAACTAAACCAAACCAAAGCATGATCCTAAGCCTACCCTACTACATACACCGGTGACTGGATCAGGAAACAGAAAACTAATGAGGATAAAGTGAAATATGATGTAATTGGGCATTTTAGAAAGCTTCCATCCCTTCTAAGTATATATGATGCCCTCCTGCTGTCTAGGGACTATCGTATGGCTTTGGTCCAAGCACTTTCTAACCCAGAGGTGTACTGAAGTGAAACCTATCGAGGTTGACCCGGCCATCCTAAATGGATGCCTGACAATCTCCTTTTTCGAAGATGACCTTCAGTTGGGAGTCAAATTCCACAATCGCCCCCTCTTTGTGGATGGTGAACTTCGCGTCTGCCCTATCAATTGGATCATGCTGGATTCATCAGTTAACCTGATCCCAAGAAGGATCCTCACCCGATTGGGATTAGGGTCTGACAACTTCACTTCTACCCACATCACTGTGCAAGGATTCAACCAATCAGGAGAAAAGCCGGCTGACACAGTGCGCCTTCGACTCAAGATCGGTGATCTCAACGATTACACTCAGTTCCATATAATCGACACCAACATATCTTACAATGTCCTTCTCGGCCATCCCTGGCTTCATGATCAGGGAGTGGTTCCCTCCACACTCCACCAATGCTTCAAGTACAGCCGGGATGGAAGACAGCACACGGTCTATGCTGACAAGAGACCCTTCCCTATAGCCGAGACTCATTATGCTGATGTCAAGTACTACAGACCTACTAGCACTAGAAAATTCAAAAGGTGATGATTGGAAGCTTGTGAGAGAGACGGGACCCCCGTCTCACGACGACATTGAAGATCTGGGGCGAATGATCACAGATATATTCAAAGAATAGGAAAAACAGGGCAAGAACCGCCCTTTGACACCTATCCACCCAAGTATACCTTGCCACCTCTCCGAGGTCATGGTGTTCTCTCCCGAAGACGAGGCTTCCCGAGGGTGCATTTTACCAGGAAAAGGTCCTACATGTCCCCATTGCTCTTTTAGAAGCTGAACCACAACCACCAAGGAAGGTACTCTAGGTTCCATCCTCTTTGAACAAAGGGATCATCAACGGCCAAAAGAAGGTCCTACACTTCTCAGGGGTTATCGAAGAAGTACAGGCAGACAAGAGTCACCCCTCTAGCTCTCAGGAACAAGACCCCATGGCAGAGCTGAGAAGCGAGGTGCGTTGCCTCCAGAATCAGTTGAAGGTTTTGCGTATCGCTTCAAAGCACTTAAAGGAGTTTGTTCCTGAGACTAAGACTTATGACGAGCTCAAATCCAATGAACCTCGAATTGAAGCCAAAGCTCCCCCATACTAGAGCATTTATAGTGAACAGGCTCATCAAATCATGAGAATCATGAATTATGAGCCCCTGTCCATTCAAACACTAAGGGGTGAGGAAGCAACTGCTCCCCCATTCGAGGTCATTGAAGCCACAACAGGCTACCACAAGACGAAGCAAGGAGTGGGCTATTCCATGAGAGGGAGAAAACAATGAAATAGAAAGAAAAGATAAAAGAATTGTTTCATTTACAAATCAAGTCGGCATTACAAGCTTCTTTATTTTACAATGAGAAGAACTAAAAAAGAAGGCATCATCAAAATCGATCAATTACTTCATCGATCTTTCCCTTGTACATTGCAGCCGATGTCTTCACCCGCTCAATCTCGCTCTTCAACTTTGCCACCAGCTCTGGCTCATGCTTCATCAAGGGGGTCTCTCTCAAGGAATACTGGAGGGCCAAAGCATTATCAACAAGCACCTTGTCCTTCGCTTCCCAATCCGCAGTCTCCTTCTTTAGCTTGTCAATCTTCGACGTCAGCTTTAATATCTTCGCCCTAAGAGCCATCACCTTGTGGTGGTCGGCGATGGCCTCCACAACAAGGTCTGACCTACTGGAGTCTACAACATCTAGTTGCTATGATTGAGTGTTTACCAATTCACGGTAGCGCGAAAGAGAAGACTCCAAAGGGGGCAACTGCGAGCTTTCTAGTTGTTGCACAGTTCTTCTTCTCGCAGGGCCTTCACCCTCCACCCTTCCAGCTCGTTGGCAATGCTCTCAAAGTAAGGAAGGACTTCGGGCACATTCCCTAGGGCGATCCCCCCGTCAATTGTGGGATTGTTGTTCCAAGTTCTTCAAGGGACAACTCCTTTAGTTTCTGAAGGCCCTTCCGAAGCATCTCAAAGATAACTCCAGACACCCCATTAAAAGAAGGCCTGAGCAATACAACAGGAACAATCATAGTAGGAGGATCCCCTACCGCAGCCAAAGCCTCAGGCTCCCCAGATTCAAGACCAAACTCAGGATGCTCCGGTATCTCAGCAATGGCTTTCTCACTCTGACCCCCTATCATAATCACGTCAGGCCCTGGTACCATAGGCTCGCCATCCGCAAGCAATGCAACTGCAGCCGGGGCAAAGCTGGCCTCCTTGCTTGGAGGCCCTGCCTCAGTCTCACGTTGCACAACGATAGCCTCCTCCCCCGGGGTAGCGACCTCTCCCTCTGTTCCCTCTTCTCGAACCATCTCCACCTCAGGAGTTTCGACACCCCCTCGCTCTCCTTCTTTTCCCTTCTCCTCCACTGCGATCTCTTCAGCAACAGGCCCTCCCACGACACCTTCCTTCTCTATAGTCACAGATGCCGCCTTTGGGCCCTCCAATCCTGATCCCTAATGGCGTCCTGCTTGTACGCCCCTCACAAGTACATCGCCCGAGGAAGCCGTCTCTTGCTGCTCGGATGGCCCCCCTTCAGTTCTTGGGGCCCCAACCTCTTCTACTACCACAAGCTCTATCGGGGTCTCCCTTTCCTCGGTAGGCATGAAAACTGTCAAAGCTTCGGAGGCCATCTTTTTCTCCACCGCCCCATCAAGGCCAGCCTCATTAGCCCCATTCACTTCCATCGGGACTGAGCCCTCCCCTTTAGCCGTGGATGTCTCTTCTTGATCCGAAGCAATTTAGATCGGGACAGTAGGCTTTGAGGCACTGGCTCAAGCCTCTAAAGGGCCAGGAGAACGTTCAGGCGAAGCCTCAAGAGTAGAGGGGGACGCAGAATTAGCAGAAGATGCGCAACCCTCTGAAGAAGCTGAGGAAGAGGAGCATTCTTCAGACTCACAAACCACTAGGACCTTGCGCCCTTTGCGTCCCAAAGCCTAGGTCGCCTTCTTGGTTGGGGCACGAGGAGTCATTGGCGCAACCCACTTTCTCTTCTTTCCACTCGCCTGATCGGGTGCAACAAACCCCTTCTTCTTCTTACCTTTTGCCTGCTTGGGCATGATAGACTTCGAGTTTCTAGATTTGGACAAGCTGGCGTCCAGCCTTCTATGAGAATCGCTCCATATCAGCTCATTCAAGTCCTGGACTGGATGCCCTTCATGCCCCCGGACTTTGCGGCCTTCCTTCCATTTGAAGATGTCAGAGAGGTTGTCAAAAACGCTCTCTGTCCCCGTCTCCATATTGAGAAACCTCGGCAAAGATTCGTCCACGGCAGTCTAGCGAGGTTGCTCGATCGTGCGCCAGTCAGGAGGGAAGCCCAGGGTAAAGATTTTGCCTAGGGGAGGGTCTTAGCCATTTTTTGATGTCTAGTATCTTAGCTCCAGCAGTTACCCTCCCCTTTTCAAGGGTGTTCCATGTCCCAATACCCCTTGTTTGTGATTCTCCACCAACAATCATGGGCCTCGGTTGTCCGTACCTTCCTGCCAAAGTGGGGTAGCACATACTTATTGGCCTTGGTGGCCTCCAAGCATGTGGCCCAGGCGGTGCGAATGTGCCGCGGGAGCCAAATCTCCCTGAGGGTTCCCAACTCATCCGTCTTCTAACGGGCTACCTTGCTGTGTCACTTCTCAAAGAATATGGAGAACGGGCAGCTCTAATCCAGCCCATGCTGCCGAGCAAACCGATGAGGAAAGTAGCCCTCAAGCTGTGTGCTATGGATAGTGCGATAAGCGAGAACACCACCTCTCACACTCAACATAAACATCAATTATTTTGGGCTAGTGAAGTCACCATCTAGGTGGTAGCCGAGCTCATCAACATATGCGCGATCTGTGACGCTTCCAACTGAGAATGCCATTTGGGTCATGTGGAGGTGGTTGTTGTATAATAAGCTCCGCATGTGGCCTGGGGGATAGAAAAGTGCCTTCTGCACGACAATTTTCAGCAAAAATGGGCACTCTATGTCCTCCAACTCTTTGGTTATGAGAGATGTGTCCGAGAAATAAGCTTCAAGTCAGCCGTACACGTAATGGACTGGGAAAGGTGTCTCGAAATCTTCTGGGAAGGCCTCACCCTCTACTATGCCATTCTCTCCTTCAACCCCTTGATATTGTCTTCCCCTGGAAATGGGCCACATGCCATGATAAATACTACATAGAATGGGCTGTGCGAGTGCATATGCCTTCCCTAGCGCCATGTCATAGGCTGCGTAGAAAGTGCCGGGACGAATAACGTTTGCTTCCTCCTGTAGGGTGAATTTGCATAAAAAAAAGTATCAAATAAGCCGCCAAGAAGATATGCTCGTTCTCTTTCTGTAGCTTGAAGATTGGTGGGGTTTCTTTCTCTATTTTTCTCGACGACACATCAGCTTCATCCATATATTTGCCGTAGAAGAACGTGACCCATTTGGTGAACGTGACTCACCCTCTTTTAGGCTCATCATAGAGTCACTGGTAGATCACGAACAATTCTCGAAGACCAGCTGACGGGGCTTCTTTACCTATCTTCTCTCCTCCAAAAATGGCTGAGTTTGGGGGAAAAACTCGTCATACATAATACTGAGGAGCGGCAGCCCACCGACAAAGTGCAAATCAATCAGAGATATGCCTTCCTCCCCATGACCAAGTTGTCATGTGTTGCTAACATGGATCCAAGTTTCCAACAAAACTTTGGTCGTGTTTGAGCAACGGTCGTAATAGCCCGCCAAGCACTGAAGGGCAGCCGACAGGGAAGCCTGCCTCAAAGTATTCCTAAAACTCCTCAGCACCTTCATGGTCCATGAGAAGTACCCCTTCAGTGGTGTTCTCCTTGTACCCGCAGGCCAGAAGAAGACCATTTCATGCCCCGGGTTTCTACCATCCTGCTCACTGGAAAGCCTTTCCCCGCCTTCTACTTATTACTGAAGTTAGCGAAAACCACCAGAAGTCCCCAGAAGACTTCTTTGCAACCTTGCGGGTCTTCCCTTCTCCCCCATCTTCCCACTGTAGCAGTTTGCCACAAAACTCACTGGAATTCCACTGGGTTTCCGGTGAGCTCAATGCAGCTCCTCCTTATTCTCCTCAATAACCAGAGGACTGACAAGAGCCCTCTGAACGCTCTGCAACCTCCTCTCCAACAGTAGAACGACTAGAGGAGCACTCAAACTTCAGCAGGGCACCTCTGCAAATTTGGCTAAGACCTCGAGGAACCCTGGTCCTTGCTCAGAAAGCCTCGGCACTTTTTGAAAATGTTTGCAAGCATCTCGCTAAGCTCCACGACCTCCTGAAGCTCACCAAAAAAGCTTTTAATCACCTATCGCTGCAAATTGTGGCTGGAAAGTTCTTGTCGAAAATCCCTTGCTAGAGGTTCTGATTCACTCTCTCTCGGAAACTCTTCAACTGTTTTACCCTTCGGTAAAATAGTGAATAGGGTTTTCCCCCTTTTATTTCCAGCAGTGCTGCAAACTGCCCTCGACAGACATGAAAGGACTCTTCAGTCCCCAATTCTTGACAACAATTAAACCAGGCCAGGGTGGGTCAAGCCCAAGACCCGAAAGGGTCATCATCGTGAGCTTCTTTCAAAGGCTAGCACCGCGTGCTTCGTCAAGGGACCATCGCCGCACACCTCGTTAAGGGGTTATCGCCACTCACCTCATCAAGGGGTTATCATCGTGCACCTCATCAATGGGTCATCACTGCGCATCTCGTCAAGGGGTCATCGTCACGGGTTTCGTCAGGGGCTATTGCCGCGCGCTTCAACAATAGACTGAACGCCATGTGCTCATCATCTAGGCCTAATGCCGCATGCGCCATCCAACACTTAGTGCCACGTGCATGCCATGGTACTCCCATCTGGACCATCATCCTGCATCCTCGGTAAGTTCATTTCCTGCACCACAGTCTCACTCCTTAGGGAGTCCAGTCTCTGGCAACGGCTCTGTTCCTCCTGAAGTCGCATCCCCTCACCACGACAAACGGACTAGATGCACAACCCTAAACTGCATGGTCCAAACTATATGACTTTAAACTATAGCGATGGTCCAGATGCATGACCCTAAACTGCATGGTCCAAACTATATGACCTTAAATTGTAGCGACGGTCCGTGTTGCATGACCTTAAACTGCACAGCCATGGTCCAAACTAGATGACCTTAAACTGTAGTGACGGTCCGTGCTGCATGACCTTAAACTGTAGCGATTGTCCGTGCTACATGACCTTAAACTGCACGGCTATGGTCCAAACTATATGACCTTAAATTGTAACCATGGTTCGTGCTGCATTACCTTAAACTGCACAACCATGGTCCAAACTATATAGCCTTAAACTATAGAGATGGTCCAGATGCACAACCATAAACTGCATGGTCCAAACTACATGACCGTAAACTGTAGCGGAGGTTTAGTTGCACGACCTTAAACTGCACAGTCCTCATTGCATGACTATAAATTGCACAACCATGGTCCAGTTGTATGACCTTAAACCATAGTGCACGTCCTAACCGTATGACGTTAAAAGGCTTAGCGCCACGGTCAAAACTATATGACCTTAAACTGTAGCTGTGATCTAGTTGCACGACCTTAAACTGCATAGTCCTTTCCCATGACTCAAAATTGTAAGACCATGATCCAGCTGTGTAACCTTAAACCATAGTGCACGTCCTGACCGCATGACGTTAAAAGGCTTAGCACTATGGTCCAAACTACATGACCTTAAATTGTAACGAAGGTCTAGTTGCATGACCTCAAACTGCATGGTCTTAGCCACGTGACTTTAAACTGCATAGCCATGTTCCGAGCTACAAGACCCTAAAACTGTAACGCACCATGTGACAAGCGGTCCATACACACGACTCCAATCGAGAGATGGATCACCTCTTCGCTAAGAGGATATTTCATCAGCATCCTCAGTGGAGTAAGATGTATACAAGAGTCGTACCTACCCCATTAACCCTCAATGGGTTTGTTTCACACCAACACCCTAGTGAGAGTCACATCCTACTGCGACCCACTATCCCCAGGGAGTTAGGGCTATTCTTAGCCCTTCAACCCTCATGAGGTTCATCTGTGCTCTGGCCTGTCATTCTCAACAGAGTTACATACCGCCATTACTTATTATCCCCGTGGAGTCACACTGACCCTCCTAATCTCAGTGAAGTCTCTTTCATCTGCCACTCCTCGAGTGTCTCCATCTCTATATAAACCTCTATGTTCGTGTATAGCCTTAACTATCTTTATCCTCAGGGAGTAAAATGGCTATCCACAGACCTATCTCCCATGGAGTTTCATCTACAAGGTGATGGTTAAGTGCATCGATCTCGCCCTCCGGATCCCTGGGGGATCAAGCTACTCGTGTCTCGGGTTTCGGGGAAGACTCGGTACATTCGTGAGATCGCACTCTCAGGAACCTTGTTCAAAAACAGGGGTAGGTGTTACCAACCAGTGAGAGAGGAATTTAAAAGGTAGGTTTGAGACTTACTCGAGCTGACTCGCGTGGGCGCCCTCTTAGATCACTAAGAAAGCCCCCCAGTAATGAAACTCGTTCGGAATCACCTCCCTTGGCTCGTATTCTTCTTATTTTCTACTTTTTGCAATAACACACATATATGGCAAAGGTTATGGGACAGGTGGGTTAGGCCTCACCCTTTTCCTCTTTTATGAACGTATGCAAGCATGCGGATTCGAAAACAAGAAAGAAAAACAGGGGGAGAAAAGGATTCGATCAAGCGAGAAGATTAGGGCAGCGACTAGGCCAGTGGATAATTGACATAACGTGGTGGCAAAATGGGCTCAGTAACTGAGACTGGCTCACATGATCATTACTAGAAGTTATTACCGATATTGACTAGCTAAGCACGATGGTCAGTCTGTCATGGTAGTAAAGTGAGCCAAGCAAACCTAGCGCAACAACATTACGGCTATACGACATGACTGCCATGAGGTGCTAACCTCAATCCCTCTTAGTCGAACGAGAAAGCAACAAAGGAATGATTAAAGAGAAGGGGATAGATGGAAGGAAAGAGAAGAAGGAAGAGGAGCTGCAGTCGACGTTAGACATCGCCGACTGTTTCAGGAGATGGGAGAGAGAGGAAACAATCAACGTCAGGCTTCGCCAACTGTGTCAGATGAGCAGAGAGGAAGGGAACCAACTGGCGCTTAGTCTCGCCATTTGACAGAAAAAGAGAGGGAAAACCAGTTCGCTCTAGGTCTTGCCGACTAATGGAAGAAGAGGGAGAAGACCAACTGGTGCTAAGCTTCGCCGACTAGTAAAGAGAGAAAATACAATCGATGTCAGGCCTTGCCGATTGGTAGAAGAAGAGAGAGAAGACCAACCAACTTTAACCATGTTGACTGGTAGAAAAAGAGAGAGAAAACCAATCAGTGCTAGGTCTCATGGACTGATAGACGAAGAGAGAGGAGACCAACCAGCGATATGTCTCGCCGACTGATTGAGGAAGAGAGAGAGACCAATCGACGTTAAGTCTTGTCGACTGATAGACGAAGAGAGAGAAGACCAATAGATGCTAGGTCTCATCGACTTACAGAGGAAGAGAGAGAAAACCAACTGGTGCTAGGTCTCGCTGACTGATCGACGAAGGGACAAGACCAACCGACGCTAGATCTCACCAACTGACAGAGAAAGACAGAGAAAACCAATCGGTGCTAGGTCTCACCGACTGATAGATGAAGGGAGAAGACCAACCGCTGCTAGGTCTCGCCAACTGATAGAGGAATAGAGAGAAAACAACTGACGTTAGGTCTCTCAGACTTATTAACAAAGAAAAAGAAGAAGAGAGAGAAAGATATAAGAGAGATAATGAAGAGAGAGAAAGAGAAAGAAGAGAGAGAAAGAGAGGGGAGGAGACAAAAAGTTGCCTGCTTGAAGGGTACCGACCCTTTTCTTCTCTCTCCTCTCTCTCTCTTCAAGACGTACTCACATGCTCAAGCAAGGAATCGAAATTTCTATTCAATCTTCTCAAGAATCAACTGAAGGTCGAGGTTCTTTGTGGGGGTGGGTATGTGTGTTTTTACAATGAGGCAGTGCCTATTTATATAGAGTTGTGCCAAAAAAAAGGTGGATTGATCAAAATTAGACCTAATTGATGAAATTTAATATTTAATTGAATTAAAAAAAATTTCTAAAAATAGGTGTAAAAGTACTGTTTTGCCCTTGCCTAACAATATGTGGAATTCCAGAACGGACCCTGTGACTGCCCGAGAACTTGCGTGATCTTCTGTGGCTGACCTGGGGTTGTTCTAATACCCATTTAATCGAAAGATTATTGTTTTCTTGTAGGGCTCGACATGACGATTGTTTTGATACCAACTTCGAGCCATGAATCATGTTTTTGAGTCATGATCACGAGACTTGAAATTTGTTTGAATCTTGAAAACTTTGGATCGATAGTGTGGTCTTTCGTTAATGTTTTTCTGTTATTTCTACATCGTAGCACACTAAGCATGTCATCACGATTGCATGACAACAATCAGAACACGATTTCGAGCCCGAACGAAGATTTCACAAATTTTGAGTTTTTGTTGGAATCTGGAATCCGTCGACCAAAATTTCAGTAACATCATTGGCTTCGTGCATGAAATCTGACAGTCCATCATGTACGTAGTTCGGTCCAATGATAGCCATGAACCTTACGTACACAATGGAATTGATTTTGGTTCATCGAACGAGGTGTGTCGCTGCTAAATTTTCTGCAACTTCTTCACCGATTGACAATTTCTCTCTGGCTTTTCTCCTTGCTCAGATATCGTCACGGGGCATGCCATATATCGAATTGTTTGTCTTGATGAGACGAATACGCTCACCAAATTTGGAAGCGATCCGACTTGGAACGAGAGAGTTACAGGGCCCAAAAGTGACTGCTCGTGACTATAAAAACAGTCACCTTTAATGGTATTTTAGTGCAGTGAAGCCAAACGGGAATAGTGTGCGACCTCTCTTGTTTCAATATTTTGCTCATATCTTTGTTCATGAGTGTCTGATCAATGCGAAACTTGACCCATGGGGGTTTTCGACCGTGCCAGATCCAATGGCGGTGGTCCTACAGTGATTTGAGATACGAAAAATGTAGCTCCAGTTGGAAGGTCCGTGTCAGGGTACTAGAGGCCAATTTTTGAAAAACTGTTTCTTTGTGTTCACTGCCTTAGACGTGTTTGATCATGATGAAACTTGGCAGGTGGTCTTTTGAAGTGCTGATGACGATCTTGAGCAATTCTGGGGCCATTCTGAGACTATCGAGAATTTCCACTGTTTTGCAGGCTTTATTGACCTGCTTCCTACCAAGGATCAAGATGATAAAAAATATGTTCAAACAGCTTGCCCCGCCGAGTGTTGTGCTTCAAGATAAGTGAGAAGGACAATCATTTGAAAAGTTTCCTTCGGCTTTTACTTTTTTCCTTCCTAGCCGCAGGACCACGTAAACGCTGAGGAGATTCACGTAATGGTGTAACTAGGCTGCTCAGACGTAGGGATGCATTGTTCGCTGGTCCGTCCATGGAGACTTTAGGGGGAGAAGGGACTTTTTTGATGGCATTTGTTTTCTGCTACACCAGGTTTGCTTTTGACGATCAAAATACCACTATTGGTCTTGTTACCAAGTCCAGTTGGGGGCAGGTTCTATTAGCTGATCCTAGAGGTCTGGTCGTGTCGGCTAGGCAAGCTGAAGTCTCTGACAAGTTCCGCCCTAGCTTTGTCAGTGTTTGCCTTGGAAGGATGATGACTGAGCTACTTTGTCACCTAGCTTCATGGAGAGAGGGGTCTATAATAGAAGAAGGAGAGGGCATGCACATTTCATGCATGGGGAGAAGGTCCATAAGAGAAGAAGAAAGCATGCATACTCCATGCATGGGGAGAAGGTCTATAAGAGAAGAAGAAGGCATGCATACTCTGGGGAGAAGGTCAATAAGAGAAGAAGAAGGCAGGCATACTCCATGCATATGGAGAAGGTCCATAAGAGAAGACGAAGGCACGCATACTCCATGCATGGGGAGAAGGTCCTTGAAGAAGGGTAATGATTGGGCTATGTTGTCACCCAGACTTGAAGAAGGATGCCGACTGGCCTACCTGTTCACCAAAGACTGAAGAAGGATAATGATTGGGCTATGTTGTCACTCAGCCTTGAAGAAGGATGTCGACTGGCCTACTAGTTCACCCAGGTTTGAAGAAGGATGTCGACGGGGTTACCTGTCCACCCAGGACTGGAGAAGGATGTTGATTGGGCTACCTGTTCACCTAGGACTGGAGAAGGATGTTGACTGGGCTACTTGCTCGCCCAAGACTAAAGAATGGATGTCTACGGATGATTTTAACATCTACACCCTGTTGGACGGCTTGACGATGAAGGGAGTGATGGCTGAAGTCACCTGTGGAAGCGAATGTTACATCAACTTGTTTATTGGTCCAAGTGTCCTTTGCGGATTTTTCCTTGAACTTGGGAAGCAACGCCGTAGAGACGGTTTTCACCAACTTCTTTTTTCTTTTTTGTTGTTTTAAGGCTCTTTTACCTATGACCTTTCGGGCGTGTCCACCCTCTTGTCCATTTTTACTCACGATGCCCTTTTGGGTCTTCACCATGCTCGATTTTTTTATTTACAGAACTCTTATACTCATGGTTTCATGATAATGCCCGTTTGTTATTTTTACTCATAGCGTTCCCTTGTTCAGGTATACACCATGCTTGTTATTTCATTCACTTTTTATTTTTTTGGTGAGGGTGTGTTTAAGGTCATAGGTCATACAGCTGGACTGTAATGGTGATGGATGGCCATATATGAAGACCATGAAGTGAGTATGGTAGTGGTTTGGCTCACTTGGGGAGATGACTCGAGGCTGCCCATGAGAGATAGGTGATGTATGAAAGGTGAGTGGATGATGGTGACCCACTAACTTACAACGAGTATGGATGACGAGATGGTTCGCCGTTTTGTGAGTATGGGTGAGACTCACTAGGGGATGATGTAAGGTGATGAACGCATGGGGAGGTAATGAAGGTGATGCACGAACACTAACAGGTAGGTTAGGAAAGGTGTGCATGAAAGTACACGTAAAGGCGTATGCGCGTATGTGGGAGCGAGTTTATGGTCATGCCTCTTGGACCTGGGCAAAGCAGTTAATCGTCATGCGGAAAGGACGTGCACTATGGTTTTAAGGTTACATAGTTGGATTGTGGTTATGAAGTTTTAAAGTCATGCAACTATGACCATGCAGTGTAAGGCCGTGCAACTTGACCTCCGCTATAGTTTAAAGTCATATAGTTCGAACCATGGTATTTTACAGTTTAATGTCATGCGACCGAGATGTAGACTATGGTTTACGGTCATATAGTTTGGACCATGCAGTTTAAGGTCGTGCAACTAGACCTCCGCTGTGATTTTAAGGTCATATGGTTCGGACCGTTGTTATGCAGTTTAAGGTTGCACAACTAGAACCATAGTTATGCAGTTTAAAGTCATACAATTAGGGTACAACTAGGACCATGCAGTTTAAGGTCATGCAACTAGACCTCCGCTACAGTTTAAGGTCGTATAGTTTGGACTGCGAAGTTTAGGGTCATGCGTCTAGACCAGGGCTATGTAGTTTAGGGTCATGTAGCAGGGACCCTTGTGTGGATCGCCATGTAGGTGGAGCTCCATGGGGAATATGCATGTGCATGGTAATCTGACACCATTTGGATAACATGGCTAAGACCATTCATAAACTGAGAGCTCAGGTGGAAATGGTGACTTGATGAAAGATGACCAGCAGAAGTGGACCTTGCTGTGGTTTTTAAGGGGGTATGACACTCTGGGGGAAGGATGAGACTTTATGACCAGTAACCCGACTCCCTGGGGATAAGGTAGCTTAGTGTGAATCTGATCCATTAGGTAAAGGGGAGGTGAGAATGACTCTAACTTCATTTGAGGAGGATGGGTCGCAGCATGGGTGTGACTCCTAGTGGGGGATGAGGGACAACTCTTGACTCCATTGTGGAGGTCACAGTCTAGGTGCAACGACCCAGATGCAAGTCCACTAGGGATAGTGGTAGGGCATACACT
The DNA here is from genome assembly GCF_000471905.2 of Amborella trichopoda. The sequence continues at coordinate 749,602 of NW_006498435.1, forward strand.
GCTTGAAATACGGCCGGCACCATGTGTAGCACTAATGGTCTGTTGCGAATTTTCAATCAGCGTGGAGCTCCCACAACACAACCGACATTGAGTTCTAACACGACTAGCGCTGTTCAGCTGGCATTGTGAATGACATGTGATATTATCTGAAGTCAACTAGAGCTGAGTTAACCGACGCTAGGGTTGTTTTGAAGACACACCCGACACTAACTCAATCGACGCTAAGGTTGTATTTGTAAACACACCCAGCGCTGCGTCAATCGGCGCTAGGGATGGATTTGGAAACACACCCGACCCAACACTAAGTCAACTGGCGCTAGGATTGTGTGGGAAATTCACCTGGCGCTGCGTCAACCGGCGATCCGGATGGATTGATGAGAGTTACCTTGGGCCTCGTGTGAAGCTCGACCCCGCTTGTTGTCACTTGGCTTCCCTTGGACGCAATTGGACATCCAAATTTGTGAGGGGCATTCGAGGGTAGCGTAGTCTATATAAGGGGGTAAAATCTCATTTTCCCTTATTTTCACTAAAGGTAAAAAACTTAAGACAAGTTTTCTTTTAACCGTGAGGAGAGAGCACTTGTTTGAAGTTTTCGATGAGCAGTGGGACTTCAGCAATGATCTCTTTGGGGAAGGTTCTTAGGTAAGCAGCAGGCAGCAGACTTCCGGTCAAGGGTCTTGCAAAGAAGACCTTCGTTGAACAAACTTCACCAAGAATTTGGTGAGTTTTCGGAGAAAGTAGTAAGGAAAAGAGAGCTTTTCAAGAATATTTTCGGGAAGCAGATGAGGCTCCGGCTATCGTTTTCTTTCAAGAAGAGGCGGTAAACACATCAGTGAGTATTTTCACACATCTTCAGGGATTTTCGGGGATCTTTAAGGGGTTTCTGGTGGTTGTGGAAGTTTTTCGGCACCGCTCGTGGTGTTGCAGAAGTTTCCGGGCACTTTTAAGGGAAGCCGGCAGAAACCTTCTGGTGTGATTCTGGTGAAGTCCAGGCTAAAAAGATAGGCGGGAAGGTTATTTCAGTGAGTTTCCGATCGTGTAGGAGAAATTCTAGTGGACAACCACGGGAGGTGGGCCGTACGGCTGCAGGAGGTGAACCGTCGTGGGGAAGGCGTACGGTTGTTGGAGTGAACCGTCATTCTTAGAAAGTGTGCGACCATTAAAGAGGTGCAAAAACTTAACTTTAGAGAAACAAAGAGTCTTGGGAGGCGAACAGTCACGACAGGGCTAGCGTTAATCAGAAGTGTAATCGGTGCTGATGACTTGGAGTGCTAACACAACCGGTGCTGACCCTTAAGCAAGGCAACCGGTGCTAATCGGAAGTAGAGCTGACGTTGAGGCAACTGGTGCTGATAACTTGGAGTGCTGATGTTGAGGCAACCAGCGCTGATAACTTGGAGTGTTGACACCACCGGTGCTGACCCCCAAGCAAAGTAACCGGCACTAGGGGTGATGCATGTAACCGGCACTGACCTCTGGTGGACCCAGCTGGCCCTGGCTTCAATCAGCGCTGATTAGCATGTGTGGCTTATCATGGTGCAGAGAATGATGCTCGCATGTGTCGATAAGTCACGCACGGGGTTTGCAATGTTCGGCGATGAGCTTCACGCGACGATGTTCATGGGCCGTGAAAGAGTGATGATGTGGCGTGGGTTGTGGTACCTGCTGGAAACCATATCCAGCAGTACAACAGTGGGGTCCATGTTGTTATGTGGAAGGGCCTCCACTGTGAATAAGGTATGCTTCTCGTCATAAGGCAGTTCCTCGCTAGGGCAGCCCACCTTGTATGTTTGATATACATCGAATGAATCCTACGTCGTATGTTTGATTTATAGGTCAGATGAGGTATCTGGCTTGTACGTCTGACATACACGTCGGATGGGCCGAGGCTAAATTCTTAGAGTGGCTTTGCTTTGTCTTCTGGCCTGTAACCATCCTCTTACTCGTCAGATGAATTAAAGTTATCACTCCAAGTGGTTTCGCTTCTTCTTCATGAGGAGATCCTTCCTTTCATGGGTTTGCTTCTTCCTCATGGGACGGGCATTTGTTTTGGCCTGTAACCATCCTCTTACTCTTAGATGCAAGAGAAAAAGCACAAGTTTTGGTTTGTAACTGTCCTCTTATCCTCAGATGCAAGAGACTTGTAACCTCCCTGGTAATGGGTTCTTGTAACTTGTAACTCATTTTTACTGCAATACAAAAGAAAAAAGTTATCATTTTGTTTGGACTATCTTGCTTGTTTTCACGTTGAGTATTTTCTTTTGAATACACATCATGGATAGTACTTCTTTAAGTATCGCTCGTTGATAGGGGGCATTACCTCTTCTCCACCAGGATGTGTTAGTATGTAGGCTCCGTTGGGCGAGACCTTTTTTACTATAAAGGGACCTTCCCACTTAGGCTCAAACTTCCCTTTACACCGACCATGCATAACAATAGGACTCTTGACGGCTAAGACTAAATCACCAGGGGTGAATGAGCAGATCTTG
>NW_006498435.1:759702-774220 GCF_000471905.2 Amborella trichopoda
AGAGAGAAGAAGAGAAAGAAGAGAGAAAGAGAGAAGAGAGAGTAAGAGAGAAGGGAGGAGAGAGAAAGTTGCCTGCCTGATGGGTATTATCTTCTCTCTCCTCTCTCTCTCTAAGACGTACTCACAGGCTCACGCAAGGAATCGAAATTTCTATTCAATCTTCTAAAAAAACAGCTAAAGGTTGAGGTTCTCGAAAACCCCATCGACCATTCAAGTCAGGCATGGAAGAATTCAGATGCACTCCTGGCAGGCCTCTAGGCTCATCCCTTATTCCCCCTCTTGAGGATATAAAAGATAAGCGTAAAAGTATTAACAGAGGAAATATGGGAAGCAAAGAGAGAAAAGAGAATCATTCCATACATATAATAAAAGAGTTACAAAAATTTGGACAGGCCTCAAAACTTAGAAACCCTTAAAAATGGTCAAGAGCCTCATGGATCTTCGCCTTCAGCTCCTGCGTGTGCTCAACGCAGTCTGCCTCCGCTCTTCAAGACAGAAAATGCTTTTGGTAACTTCCTCAGCCATATCATGGACTGCCGCTGAGACTTCTGGACTCTCACCGTCGAGGGCTGGCTTCGCCGAGTCTTCAAATCGGCTGCGCGGACTTGCAACACTGCAATCTCATCCTTTATGGCCACGATCTTGCTAGAGAAACCCGCCTCTTCTTCCACGATGCGAGCTTAATGAGAAATGACCAGGTTCTTCCTCTTCTCCCGATCCTTCATGAGAGCCTGTTGTTTAATCAAAATATCCCTCTAGGCAATCAGGAGTGTCTTATGAGATGCCTGGACTTCAATCTCACATAAAAGAGCCTTGACTCCCCAATCTGCAAGACTTCGCAGCAACCCCTTCAGTAGATTGAAGGTTCCCTCGTCATAATACACAGCCTTTAAACTAGCCATGCAAACCTCAACAGCTTCTATCTCTCCATGTAGATCAGAAAGAGCACACTTTGCAATCCCTTGGAGACCTGATTGAAGTATGTACCTCACAACAAGTGCCTTAAAACTTGGCGCTGATGGAGGTGGGGTTGAAGAACTAATTTCAGCAAGCAGAGGAACACCAAGAGCTAAATCCCTGACCATGAGAACAAAAGGTTCAGGGAGGATGATGTAAGACTCAGGTGAAAGCCCTTTAGGCTACGTTCCTCAAGCAAGGACCTCTGGAGCCATTGTTGCCACTAGCTCCAAAGAATAAAATTTATGAGAAAGATTCTGCCCTCAACTCAACTTTTGGGACTGTCAGGGTAGGCACCTCTGAAGTTTCCACTCCGGTGCTCGAGACTTCATCTGCAGTCTTGACATTCTCCCCTTCAGCAAAAGTCGCCAGGAAATCTCCTGGATTCAAGGAAGAACATGCAAGAGACCCAATGAGGCTACCGGCAGGAGGTGTTGCTTCCACCTCTACCTCAAAGAGGAGCCTTTTTTACTCACGCCTCAAGCTAAATGAGGTCAAGCTTGACCTTTCAGGCCAAGCCATAGCAATTTATGGCTCTGCTCACGGAGCCAAAATGGATGTCGTAGGAGGGGGGGGGGGGGGACGGGGGTCAAACTCGTAGTTCCGCCAATAACAAAGCTAACCCTCGAGCAAGGCAGCAAAGGAATCTAGTCAACGCGATGATCACTGCCATGCCCCTTCATCCTGAATCACCAGCTAATGTTACTCCTCTCCAGACATTAGACACCTCTCGAGGGTTGCCACCCAAGGGTCAAGGTGAGCCCCAACAGCAGCAACCTCAAACAAAGAATTACAATATGGTACCTCCACTACAAAGCTATTATCGGAATGAACAATTCATTCGAAAACATAACCAGCCATACCGCTTCAATAAGGCATGGGTGTCAACTCTCTTAAAAATGTTGATTGAACAAGGCATAGTGAACCTTCCTGATATTAGAAATCCAGAACATGCAGGACTAGTCAATCACACCAAGTACTGCACCTAGCACCGAATGTTAGGTCACCCCATGCAAGACTACCTCCAACTCAAAGAGCACATCAAAGCCTTGATTCAAAAAGGGTAAATCAACTTGGAGAGCCTCAAGAAGGCTTTCCAAACTCTGGAAACTTCACATATGGTCATAGTCCAAGAAGAGTCGACCGACAGTGCCCCTGTAGCCGAACTGTCTCCTCGCATGTTCCCCATTCTCTTTGACATAATGAAACAACACCAAATGATCGAGCCTTGTGTACCCAAGAAACATAAACGGGTGGCAGAAAAAGATTGACGTGTGGTCCCAATATCATCAACTGAAAGGGCAGGACCTGTGTCACTGTTTTGAATTCCGATATGTTGTGGAGAGGTATATACGAAACAGTGAAATAGTCATAAACAACACATCATCTCCATCTCTAAAGACAGCTCATGAGGTCGAAAACTCACAACATGAGAAGTTCAAGTAAGCTCAAAACCCCGCCCCTAGTGCCCTAGAAGGACCTGCTCTTCATGACCCTGCGGGAATGCCCAGACCATGGGAAGTAAATCATGGTTGTGGAAAGATGAAAAGCCTCAAGAGGGAGCCTATTCGCCAAGTGACTGCGGTACCCGCACCGTGAGCCCAAGAACCTCATTCACCTAAAATAAGAGAGAAAAACAAAAAGGTTGCACGAGCTCAACCCTACAGATTGAAACTCCCTCAACACCCAATTAAAATGGCTATCCCTCCCCCTCTATGACTTCATCCCAAGGCAAGTTCTCTTTGTAGAGGGCGGTCAATACATGACTGTGAGGACAATCCATGACACATCCCATACAGGGGAGGATACAAAGAAGGCCCCGGCAACGGTCTGATAAAGGTACAATTCCTAAACAAAGGTCCAAGCTACACGATCGCTAAATTGATAGCACATGTCTCGGTTGTATGACACTAAAACTACGCCACCCATGGTCATGGAGGTATGACCTTAAAAACTGCCTCCTTAAAATAAAAAAATAAAAAAAACAAAAGACGAAAATGGTGCACACACCAAAAGACTTCGACGAAAACCCCGTCGACCTTTCAAATCAGGCATGGAAGAATTTAGAAGCACTCCTGGCAGGCCTCTAGGCTCATCCCTTATTCCCCCCCTTGAGGATATAAAAGATAGGCGTAAAAGTATTAATAGAGGAAACATTGGGAAGCAAAGAGAGAAAAGAGAATCTTTCCATACATATGTTAAAAGAGTTACAAAAAATTTGGACAGGCCTCAAAACTTAGAAACCTTAAAAATGGTCAAGAGCCTCACGGATCTTCGCCTTCAGCTCCTGCACGTGCCCCAGCGCAACCTGCCTCCGCTCTTCAAGATGGGAAATGCTTTTGGTAACTACCTCAGCCATATCATGGACTGCCCTCATCTCAAAACTCAGTTGATACAGTTGCTGAAACTTCTGGAGTATCACCGCCGGGTGCTGGCTTCGTCGAGTCTTCAAATCGGCCGCGCGGACTTGCAACACTGCAATCTCATCCTTTATGGCTAGGATCTTGCTAGAGAAACCCGCCTCTTCTTCCACGTTGCGAGCTTAATGAGAAATGACCAGTTTCTTCCTCTTCTCATGGGCCTTCATGAGAGCCTGTTGTTTAACCAAATTATCCTTCTAAGCAACCAGGCATGTCTTTTGAGATGCCTGGACTTCAATCTCACATAGAAGAGCCTCGACCCCCCAATCTGCAAGACTTCACAGCAACCCCTTCAGCTAGGCGAAGGTTCCCTCGTCATAATACACCGCCTTTAAACTAGCCATGCAAGCCTCAACAGCTTTTATCTCTCCATGTAGATCAGAAAGAGCAAACTCCCTAATCCCTTAGAGACCTGATTGAAGCATGCACCTCACAACAAGTGCCTTAACTCTTGGCGCTAATGGAGGTGGGGTTGAATAACTAATTGCAGCAAGCATAAGAACACCAAGAGCTAAATCCCTAACCATGAGAGAAAAATGTTCAGGGAGGATGATGTAAGACTCAGATGAAGGCCCTTTAGCCTACATCCCTAAAGCACCGAAGCCAATGTTCTCGCTAGCTCCGAAGAAGGAATTTATGAGAAAGATTCTGCCCTCAACTCCACTTATGGGACTGTCAAGGTAGGCACCTCTGAAGTTTCCACTCGGGTGCTCGAGACTGCATCCGCTGTCTTGACGTTCTCCCCTTCAGCAAAAGTCGCCAAGAAATCTCCTGGATTCAAGGAAGAACATGCAGGAGACCCAATCGGACTACCGGCAGGAGGTGTTGCTACCACCTCTACCTCAAAGAGGAGCCCTTTTGACTCATGGCTCAAGCTAAATGAAGTCAAGCTTGACCTTTCAGGCCGTGCCATAGCAGTTTATGGCTCTACTCTTGGAGCCAGAATGGATGCCACAGGGGGTGGAGTCGAGATTCTACGAACCTCCACTCTCGCGCACATAACAGGAGGAGGCGGTGGTGATGTGCCCGCAACGGACAAACCTTTCTTGCTCATGCGAGTCCCTCTTTGTAAAGCAGTAGGGACAAACTTCGGACCTTGCGCCTCCTTTCTCTTTCTTCCCCCTTGCTTCTCTTCCCTTTCTCTTGGGGGCACACTTCTTGGCCCGGCGACAGCGAGAGCTCTCTGTTCACATCCGAGTCCAGTTGCTAGGCCAGAGCCCTACCCACTTCCTATTGGGGTGTCCAGGCCCCGGACCAATCTTCCTTCATGGCCCGAGTTCGCATGTCCCTTGGTCCATCCAAAGATGGAACCGAGGTCATCAAAAAAGGATCTTGTCTCGCCCTCTGAAGAAAAATACTTCAGGTCAGCGTCATCCTTGCTCAAAGAACGAGGCTTAACATACTCTCTCCAGTTGGCAGGACATTGGCTCAGTTCAAAAATCTGGGAGAAGGAAGGGGAAGCGAAGCGTTTCCCAGCCATGTTGTCACGTGTGGCACTGTCAACAACCTACCATGGGTGGTCGAAGAGCCAATACATGCGGTTGGTAGGATCCCACCACTGCCGATAACGCTCTATCGTGCAACCCATGCGACCATAATGAGGCACCACGAACTTGCTCAGCCCCATGAGGAGAAGGCAAGTCTCCCACCCCATCCTCATGTCGAGCATGGTCCATGCCTTACAACTCATGCCAGGGGCGTCAGGATCGTGCAACACCCCCTTTTTTCCCATACTTCTTCTTGAAGGAGATGGCAAAACAACACCCTTGATTCAGGCCATGCTGACACGTGAAGCGATAAGGGAAGTAGCCCTCCTACTTTTTATCTCCCACACCTCTGTATGGAAGGATGCAGTCGCTCACGCTTACGAGGAACATGGCCTCCTTTGTATCCGTGGTCACCCCGTTGAGGACCTCACCAAAAGCATCAATGCACACATTATCAGTAGGGCCAGCTATCGAAAAGGGGCTCCAACTGGTAAAGAAAGGGGCATTAATTAGAGGCTCACTGGCCTCCCTCAGCTCCCTAAACACAGCCTTCGTCACGACAATTTTCAGCAAGTAGGGACAGGTGACATCCGCGAGACTGTCATTAATCTCATATTTCCCAGGAAAATATGTCGAAAGCCACCCAAGGACATAGTAGATTCGGAAGCTCATTGTGAATTTCTCAAGAAACCCTCGCTTGCTAGGACCTCGCTCCTGATCTCCTTCGAGGGAGCCTTGCCGCAGGCAATGGAACCCAGCCCATGGTAGATACTACACAAAACATATTGTGCCAATGCAAAAGCCTCCCCATGAGCCATCATGCAAGCCACATAGAAGTAGCCCGGCTGAATAATGTAGTCCCTCGCCCCTAGTAGAGTAAACTTGCACAAGAAAATGACCAAGTAAGTGGCCAGGTACACACCGTCCTTCTCCCTTCTTCTAAGAGGGGTAATTGTTCTCTTTGAGGCCTTAATTGCCTCCGCGCTTAACACATCTTCCGTCCACAAGGCACTCAAACTAGTGTCTTCACGATCTTGGCATTCTCCATGGAAATAATCTCTCCATGCTTCAAAATGTACCCCTCCAGACTTGAGTTTGGTCTCTGAGTACAAGAGCTAGTAAATCTCAAACAACACATGGAGACTTGGAGGGGTCGGCTTGCCTTTAATGAGCTGATTCCCAAAAATAGCCCCATTGCTGGGTACAAACTCTTCATACATCTCCCCTATCATAGGCAAACTGCTCATGAAATACAAGTCCAGGAGGGTGATTCTTGCCTCACCTCTTTCCAAATGTCAGCTATTAGCCCTATAACACCATGTCTCTAACATAACTTTGATGGTGTTGTAGCAGCAGTCATAATAACCAGCCGAGCACTAGCATGCTGCAGCTAACCCACATCCTCTCAGAATACTAGCATGAGAATTGAGGACATCAAATGTCCGAGTACTGTACCCTGACATATATTGGTGTTCTCCCTTAAAACAAAGAGCACTAGGGGCCCAGTGAAAGTTTGTCTTGGCTAGCATCCTCTTCCTCGGTATAGGAAAATCCTCGCTAGAACTAGAATTCCTGTGAAGAGCATGATAAAGTGGCACACCATTCCTTTGAACGAGAGGTTTCCTGCCAACGTCTTCGTACTTACTGAGCTGGGCATTTTCTCTTACATAGGTGATGATAGGAGGCAACTTTATCTCTTGAGAAGGTGCGAGGGCCCCAAGAGAAGTCCCTCTATCGAGCGAGACACCGGTATAAGAATTGCTTCCCAACTCCCCTTCATGGGGAAGTCGGTTCACGGCTAAGATTTTCACTACAAAGAACCAAAAGTGAGAATAAGTAAAAAGAATAATCATTCCATAGAATGTACACATGCAAATTCGAGTACGCACAAGAAAAAGAGCGTAAAAGAATGTGCATGCACAGAGCGGAGCACACGCAAAAAACAAAAGAAAAAGACTGAGCCTAACTCAAAGCATACATGCCAAGGCTCAGAAACATATGAGATGCCTCGTGTAAACCTTCTCAGCTGAGAACGAAATTTGCTCACAACTAACCTCGCCAAACCAAGCCATGACTTGGCTAGAAAGCCCACAACACCCAAAAACTGGTGTAAAACACATCTGAGCCCTATCAATATAAACCAAGCAGACACAAATAGAAAGCAACAAAGAGGACTCAACAGACAGCAAGAATGGCCTCAAAGGAAGCAATGCCACAGTCGACCAAACAAAGGCTCAGTACAGGAACGAGCACAACAAATAAAAAAAAAAGAAAGGAGACCAAATCAAAGAAAAAGAGGGACCCTCCCTTGAGGAGCGACCGAACTGGTCCCAGTCATTGTTGTTAATAAAACACTCGCGGGTAAGAGATTCTACTCAAGAACAATGGTGAAAAGAGGCGCAGACAGAAAAAAAAATTAGGGTTTTACTTCGGATAAAAATATCACGTAAAACAAAGAAAATTACCTCTGTGCGCCTTTTTATAACCGAAGAAGGATAACATATCACGCAAGCCAATGAAGTGACATGTGGCACTGCCGCGAGGAAGCGAAGTGTCACGCGAGCGAAACATAACATGATTCAGATGCACAGAAGCACAAACGGCACGCAAAGCAAAATATCACGTGAGAGAAAAGTCGCACGCTTATGTCCCGTGGAAGCATAAAAGGCATGTGAAATAAACCGTCACACGTTTCCATCACATGGAAGCACAAGCGACGCAGCTAAGCACAAAACACTGCGCGGACCCATCACTCGATGCAAAAAGGATCACGTGGTTCCGTCACCCACGCACACGTCTCTGTTCTCCCAAACAATGTGCACACTTCCGGTCAAGTGCACACAAAAAAGAAGAAGTCAGAAATGGGGTCCTTGCAAAAACCATTAATGGCGCACGCCCTAAGGGCTCAAATGAAAACTTGAAAGGGCATTCGAACCATTCAAAGCCAGACAATCGACATACCCCCCTCGGGGCAAAACAAGTCTCCTAGTCCATTTCTTATCCTAGCCATCAGAGAGGGATAAGAACTGAGCATAGAGGAAAAGAAGGGAGAAGCAAGCCATAGAGAAGGAGGATTCAAACTAAAAAAAAAGAAGATTTATTTCATGAACAAAACGGGATTACAAAAGCTTTACAAAAGATGTGATTACAATAATTTGTAGCTACAAAAAGATAGAACTATCCTGAAATGAGTCTCACATCTAGATATCCAACCCCCAAAGTCATCGACGCGTCCTACAACAGTAGTGTCTTCTAAGACGAGGTGTCATTCTTTTCCAAAAAAAGGAGCCATGAAAAGAATGAAAATAACATCTTGCTCCTTTTCACCCTCGAGTGAAGGCAAAGAACTAAGAGGTATTTAAGGGAGCAGCAACAAGATAAAAATTGAGTAGAAAATCTCTTGCTCCACATATTGTCAGTTCACCCCAAGTGCTGAACATCCAAGCTCACCAGATCATTCGTTTGGTCAACCATCATGAAGAAGATGATGGGCCTGCGAAGACCATCACAATCTGTCATCATGTTTGGATGGACGAGATTGGGTTCACGCCTGATGACCCTCAAAATCTTATGCACAGCCTCAGACCTTGCTCTCGGGATCTCAAGCAAACAATAGAGATATGAAGGCACAAGCCCACCATCCAACACAAGTTCTTCAACACTTTTGCAAGGTCGAACATCTTCGCCCATGAGCGCAACACTTGGACGCACTCCAAGACCTGTGGTCCAAACGTCGGCCTCATCAATAGGCATGGCCTCCCAAAAGAACGTTTCAGAAAAAGAGAGATCTCTTCTCCCCCTCTACAAAGTAAAATAAGAGGTGAGGAAGCTTCTCGAAAAGAAGGAATTGCCCTCTCTCTCTCTCTCTGTCTAGCCCTTTTTATAAAAACCATAGGCCCATCATAAAAACACTTCACTTCCTAAGCAGTGTTGTGTCTGACCACACAGACATGTGTCACTACGACAACGACTCAATTGATTGCCAGTCAAGTCTTCCTCCGCCTCGCCTCCCAAGCGTCGTTTTCGACGAATCATCAGACAAAATCTTCCGCCGCCTTGCCTCTCAGGCATCACTTTTGATGGATCACGAGAAATCTTTTGCCTTCCTTGTGACGTTTCCTATACGCATGGACGCATCATCAAAACGACCCGCCTTCCCTGGCAATATTTTGCTTCCATGTGGATGAATTTTGCCTCACAAGTCCCATTTTGACAATCATTGGCTCATACAGAAAAGCACTCCTCACACTCATACAATGACGTGTCTATGTCACACTTCTATCCCCTGACACCTCATCCACAATGTTCACTGCTCTGGTGAGCCCTATCCAAGCAGGACCCCACCAAAGAGAGAGTCCCTGAGAGAAAAGAAGAAATCCTTGCATGGTGAAAACTCACAATGGAACCATGAGTAAAAATGATAGGCTGGCATGGCCAGGAAGCCATGAGTAAACGTGTCCTAAAAACAAGAAAAACCGGGCATGGTAAAAAACCCACAAAAGGACGCCATGAGTAAAAATGATAAGAAAAAAAGCAGACGTGACCTTAATGTCACGAAAAAATGCCTCAATAAAAAGGAGTTGACGAAAACCACACTTGTGGTACCACTCCTACTCAGTTCAAGCGAAAACCCGAAAGGGAACTTGGATTAAAATAAACAGGTTTTCAGCTAATTACAAGCAAGAAAATCGTAAAGGCGCTAAGCAAAATCCAGACCAGCCCCTTCCCCAACAACAGAATGGGATCAAAACACCCACAAAGGGCACCCATTAGTCAACCCCATAGTCAAAACAAAAATTCTGGCCCCAGTGCCTAAATAAAAATCTCCGGACCCAGAGCCGAAACAAAAATCCCAGCCTCAAAGCGAAAATAAAAATTTCGACCCCAGTGTCAAAACAAAAATCTCCGACCCCAGAGTCAAAATAAAAATCCCAGCCCTAGAGCCAAAACAAAATTTTGGCCCAGTGCTAAAACAAAAATCTCGGGCGCCAGAGCCAAAACAAAAATCCCAGTCCCAGAGCTAAAACAAAAACTTCCAGCCCCAATGCCAAAAACAAAAATTTCAGCCCCAGCGCCAAAACAAAATTCCGGTTCCAGTTCCAAAAAAAAAAAACAAAAAACAAAAATTTCAGCCCCAAAGCAAAAGGATCCCCACCAGCTAGATTGGGGCAAACATCCACCAAGGGAACCCCCTAGCTGATCCATTAGGAGGCATCTTTGACATGGAATGGTAAGCCATCATCATGAGGCAGCCTATTAGTGCGCTCTCCCAAAAAAAGAAAAGGATTTCAATAGCATTGGGAATGAGGCCCTTAAGCAAATCCCCCAATCGCTAGGGTCCACATCGATCGTCCCTTTTTAAAAGGAAGCTTAGCATGATCTCCCCATCAAGGATTAAGCTGATCCTGGTGATCGAGAATAAAAATATTTTGTTGAGAGGAAACGGCATCTGTCAGGGCAAGTTGTTGTACGTCATTTTTGACGTACCTATATCCTTGATGCAAATAAGGAGAGAGCCAGTGACAACCTAGTCCTGTTGATACCCAAGAAAATGCTAGAACAAGGGAATAATGTAGAATAAGCCTAACATTAGGCAACCTTGGAAAAAGTACCATCATGCCACAAATAGACTTTACAACTACAACCCTATTCTAGGGGATTCAAAGCAATACCAGACCACCACCATTACATCCAAAATGTCAAAAAACCCTCAATGATCAAATTTGGGCCCAATCAGACCTCCCATGAACATTCTAGGCCCAAATTACCTCAAGCGGGTTGGTTGTAAACCATTGCGATGTGGCCTCAATAAACCAGTCTCCAATCATAGAGATTGTGATTCTTCACATCTTGGGATACCTACATATCGCTCATTTAGAGTCGGACACAAGCTAGATCTCGACGACCCTGTTATTTTGACATATGGCATGCGTCGTAATGTGACCCTGAATCGAAAATTTTCTAGAGAGAAGATGAGCCAAAACCATGGATATCAGAGCTTTTTGAAGAAAAAGGCATCTCAAACTTTGTGAAGTAATGACTCGAGATCTAAACATTGAATCATTGTAAAAACAGGTCTGATGAAACCATATCATGAAGGGCTACAAGCTAGTATAACTTTTACACTCAATCCAAGTTCAAATAATCACAAATTCCAACGTTGAAGAAAAAAAGGATGGTCGCCCGGTCGCCTGAATTCCATTTTTTGGTGATCTCCCGAATTCAAAAAGAACTTCAAACAAGAACCTAAACGAACAAAATTTGGTGCAAAACGATTGTGGTAGTATCCTCTTTAATTTGCAGTCAAAATAAAAGACTCGAAACACTATGAATTGCATTGCATTGACGTCCAAAGTTCATGATCTAGCCAGATTTCTACTTCTCAAGAAAAAGTCTGCCTCAAAACAATCAAATGACATCAAACTCATCAAAATCAAATAAGCATCAAGAGGTTACAATAATAGAACGTCTGAATCACCATAACAATGGCGAAAGGTCCATCAAAGAGGGATGGTTTCATCATTAGCACAAATGGTTTAAGGGGCATTTTGGTCATTATTCTTAAATTTGAGATTTTATTGTAATTTCTTTTAATTGCTATTAAGCTTAGTTTTGAGCATCCACCCATGTCCGGTAGGTCCTCTATATTGTAAAAGGGTCAGATCATTCATTAACGAAATAGAGGCATCAAGCTCGTTTCTACTTGTCTTTTGCTCTTAACCCTTGGATCCAGCGCCAAAGAGAGAAAACTTTTCAAAGAGAGAAACTACCCCCTAGTCCATCCTAGTCGCGTGGCTTTGTTCTCTCTCTCTCTCTTCTTTCTTTCTTTTCTCTCTTCACTCGTTGCTTGCCCCCACCCCGCGGCAAACGTGTGATCATGTTCCCCTTACATCTCTAGCGTAAAACGCAATAAACCTGTGGCACTGCATAACATTCTATTACCCGCATACGCTCGACTCAATACATTTCAGAATCAGCCTAAGAGTTCCAACCCTCAAACCATCGCTCTAACTTCCTCATCGTATAGTCGAGTTGAGCTGTGAGAGACGCATACACTCTATCCCTCAGTCACTCGGAAGGAGTCCTCCTGAGTCGATATTCAAGAGAGTTCTAACCCTTCGGTTCCCTTGATCGCCCGAGCGCATAGTGTTTGTGCAGATAGGGGGATTCTCGTCACCTTTCTCTCCTCTTTTTATTTCTTGTCAGCCAACCTCTCATTTGAGTGAACTTTTATAGAGGAATATCAATGATTCCGCATTACAGTTTCCAGCGCAAGAGAACAAAGCGACGTGTTAAAAGCTTGAGGGGAGTCCGTATCCAAACCACGCTGGCAGACAACATAAGGGCTTTGTAATTGTTCTAATAAGGCTAACTACCTGGGTGTGTCCCGAATCCCAAAACGACGAAGTAAGCACCTAAAATGCACCCCCGTCGTAAAACCTCCCTTATTGTTGGTTCTTATCTACACATAAGAGAGCACGTGTATGCATACTCACAAACATGCAGCGTGCACAAACCCTCCACGGTTGTTTGAGAGACGATTTTTCCCACCTTGCGTGCAAAGAAAAATCAAGCCTAACCTCTTGGGTGTTAACCTGGTTTGGACCTGGATTAACCTGAGTACATGCCTAGGCTTGGACTTAGAGGGTTTTGAATATCGGACCAAGTGTTGACCCAGACTGGATTAAGATTGGGTTAGGTACGAGCCTTGGCTCGGACCAAAAGGGGGCCTACGTTCGGTCCTAGGTGTGAACCTAGTTCTGACCTGGGAAAGACCAGATACAAGCTTGGACTTGGACCCAGGAGGTTTCATCTCGGACTAGAAGTGGACCCGGACTGAGATTTAAGACAAATCAATTGAGCTATGCAAACAATGCACTTGAAAACTTTGCCCTAAACTTTGGGTAAACTCGGTCTGAGTGGGTTTCTAACTATTGAAATGCAACTAGGCTGAGTAGGTCCCCCCCCCACGTAGGTCCTGGTCACCACTTAAAGGAATCAACCAATCCTACTATGTGTGGAGTTTCTTTGAGGCTAACGATTATAGAGGGGCACTCACAGTTAACGTTACGTGAATCCCAACTGCCTCGAATCTCAATGCAAGGTTCCCCTCACAACAGTTAATGCTGGATTTTGAGGGTTTTTGACAAATTTTGTTGGTTCCCCAGGCTTCCCCGATCCGTTGTGTGCAAAAGTGTGTAAAGAAGCATGTAAACCAAAAGAATTGACAAGCAAGCAAACACCAAGTAGAGGAAATAATGTGAGCGCTCGACACCAATCATTTCAAGAAATGTGTGCTTCGAGGTGGAGCTCGCTCGAGAGCTCAGTAAAGGTGGAGGGGTAAGCAACCCCTGAGTAGGTGTTCAATCAAAATAGTGAAACCAAGCACAGTCCGTGCCTAGTTGAGTGCAACCCGAATCAAGGGTGACTCGATCCGGTTGTAGTTCGAGGAGGTGCTGGCAACCCTCAAACAAATATTATTATTATTCTTTTTTTATTTTTTTGATTAAGTAGGGTTAAAATAAATATGATAAAGCATGGAAATCATGGTTGAAAGAAAAAATAAACTAAAATAAAATGAAAATCCTACAGGGTTAACACTGATACTACTTCCTAGAAAAATATTTTTTTCGTATTTTTAAAAAATTTATTTTGACCTCAAAATTGGTGAGCAGCAAGAGAACTTTTTCAGACCTCCGATTCTAAGCGACACAGGTAGCGTTGCCTAGGCGACACAGGGAGAGTCGCCCCAGATAGACAGGGTTTCACAGCCGCAGAAACCCTGGGTCCTGGTTACAGTTGAACTTGGGACTATTTTGGACAAAAAATCAATGCAAAACAATAAACAAAAGACGTATTTTGAAGCTTGGATCAAGCTCGAACTGCCCCATGGTGGGCACCAAACTGTTCACGATGCAAATCGGAGATATCTCAAGAGGAAGATCCCTCATATATGAACACCACAAACTAATTTTTTGAAAGAGTGATAGAGAGTGGAACAATCAAAATCTGATCCGAGGTCAATCTACTCATAAGTAAGCATATCTGCTCTCATATCAATGGTAGAGCTAACAGTGATCCGAAATACGAAATACTATGTAAAAAGCAATAAAACTAATTTAATTCTAATAAAATAAACAAAAATATAAAAGAAACATAAAAAAGAGTAAAAATGTACCAGACCGAACCAGTTGGCCTGGGACTCCCGAGGCTTCGAGGCCTCACCCGTATAAGGACCGACTGAGTTTATGACGTGCATCCTCTTTGTCTCTCTTCATGTTTTGACTAGGTCTTGGCTTAGTTGGATGGGTGTTTTTATCAAAGGGTTACAAGTGGCCTAAAGCTATTTTCTAAGGGCGTGTTTGATAACAGGAAGTTAGAAGAGGAAGAGAAAACTTTATCTATTACTGTTCATCTTGTGTGCTTGATAAAACGTGGAAGATAATTTGAGAACTCCCCCTTACAATTGAAGTTCCGACCTTTTAGGCTTGAGTAAAGTTCCATGGTAAACCTTAGAACTTGAAAAGGGAACTTTTATTTTGTCTACATATATCTATATATATATATATATATATATATTATTTTATTATATACANATATTATAATATTATATAAATAAATATAATACTATATATATTATAATATATTATATTA
>NW_006498435.1:774240-806901 GCF_000471905.2 Amborella trichopoda
TAATTTATACTATATATTTATTAGTTATTGTTTTTTAAATTATTTTATATTATTTTCTTATTTTAAATTTATTTATTATAGTAATAATAAAATATAGATATTTACCATATATCCCAGGAGTTATCAAACACAGAAACTATGAACTTCTTAACTTCCCAGGGAGGTTATCAAATACAGAACCATTAACTTCTTAAGTAACTTCTAATTTACAGTTCTTCAGTAACTTCCAATTTTCAGTTCATGTTCTTTCTTCATGTTATCAAACACGCCCTAAGTCTAGGTTTTTCTCAGGTCTCATGATCTCTAAGCTTTCTCTGAGCATAAGAGCTAATCAAGTCTAAAGGGTCTCTAGAGTGTAAGAGTCTCAGGAGTCCAACCTAAAATGATCCCGAAATGATATTTTTATAAGCCAAAAATCGTCTTGAATGGATAACATAGCATAACCAGAAGATTGCACACCCAAGCAATCTCATCTCTCTCTTGTGTTTTCTAAGGGTCACACCTAGCTAAGGTTGTTCTTGACTTTTGTGGGCAGCAAAGGGGAACGTACCCTAGCTAGTAGATATCTCATTCTCTTGTTGATTTCTGTCTCTCATCTCTCTAAAGATCAAGCCCAGGGGTTTAAGCAAGTTTAAGGCATTGAGGCTTAAGGTAGTTGGTTTCAGATCGAGATCCATATGCTATTGAGAGGGTTTTTGCCACAAGTAGGAAAATCAAGAGACCGATCATAGATCTCGAGCACCATCAGAAAGAGGAGACTCGGCATGGGGTGTACCAGGCCCAGTTGCGGTAATGTCCAGAAATTTTATTTTTGTTTTGAGCTCATCTATTCCCATAAAGCAATGAGTTAAGGTTTTGATTTAAGGATTTGTATTCAATAGTAGTAGCAAGTAGGAACTGTGTTTCTCTTCTTTTATTTATTAATTTTAATTATTATTTATTTGTAATTGAACATTGTGAGTGGTCTTGCCAGTGTTAGAATAAGAAAAATGAGAAAAAATTTAATTTATATACATTGTACTTGATTACATAGTCCTACTTTCAAGATTGACATGAAGGAAAGAGAGAGCTAAACAGATTAAGATCCATGTGAAAGAAAGAAAGAGGTAGAGAAAGATTAGCATTTGGGGGTTTCTTTGCTTTAGTTTTTAGTTTTTTTGTTTATACAAAAAATGAAGGTTTATGTGTAAAAACTTGAACTTGATATTTTTCGTAAAGAGTTTGTTTATGAATGAAGAAATATAGCTTATTCTTCTCCATAATTTGATGTACAACCGTATTTTTCCCTCAATTATTGTTGAATTTTTGCTTGTTTAAGAATTAAAGAATGCTGGATTTAATTTTCTGAACTCCTTTTGTATCAATCATGGACAACTATATGTAGCGTTATCTAGAGGAATATCTATGAGAAACATAAAAGTACTAACAAAAAAAAAAATAGCAGATAAAGGGTTGCTATGCAAAGAATATTGTCTATATTTATTTCAAATTGTAAGCTTATTGACTTACTTTAGTTTTTTTTTAGTCTCTCTTGCATGTATTGTTGCATTTATAAACAATATTACGAAAAATATACTTTCATTGCTATATAAAGAGCCTTTCATTTTATAAGTCTATATATAAAAAAATATGCTCCTTTTTCCTTAATATTATCTTTATTGGTTTCTTATTTCCTTGAAAACATGTAAAACAGACTGATTGGATTTCTTTTGTTATTACAAAAAATGAAGAGGGCATCATTGCAATCACAATCATACATATCAATATTTTCACAAATTTCATAAGAACAAAGAAGCATTTCTTTGATGTGTAGATTATTCCATGCTAGCTACCAACGAACATCTAAACAATATAAGCAAAAATATTTATGAAATTATTATTCTCGGACCAAAAGTATTTTAATTTTGTTTAATTTTACCTAAACTATAGTAAGCATATCTTAATTACCTAATGTTTACAAGGCAAAGAAATTATTGCAACAATATATAATCAGAATATTGAGCTCTTCTAACCTAAACTTGAGGAAGGATTTCTATACAAGGTAAGAAATGCAATGTTGAATGTCAGTCCACAAGAGCACAAACTGGTCGGAAACAAATTCGACATAACTATCGATATAGAAATCACAATAGATAAAGTCACAAATGATAAAGAGTTTCCAATAGAGAAGAACTATAACTTTTTAGATTTCAATATTCTTTCAGTATAAAAAGAAACCTCTACGCAAAGGTACAAATTTATAACATCTTACATTTATAGTTATATTTATTGCATTATATTGCATAATTTTTTATCCACTAAATTTATTTTTTAACGCAGAAATAATGAGAGTCGTCACAAATATTGAAGAATTCTCATCCAAGCCAAACTCTGGCCCAAGAAATATTTATTTCATAAATGAAAGGTATACTATATCTTCTTTTTTTTTATTAATCATAAACCACTTTATCATTATTTGGTAATTCTATTAAAGTTAGCTAATATTTAACAAAAATGAAAGTATTCGAATAACTCTATGGGGAGAGCTATGAAAGGAAAGCATAGACTTCTCTCAAAGTCAAAGCACATCATTTTGGCATATATCAAAAGTCAAGAATATAGAGGAGGTAACAAAATTAATTAAATTTAACAAATGGATAATAACCAATGCGCCATCTAATCATACCTATTTATTAGAACATAAAGTCAACAAGTTCAACTCCCATCACAAAGGTCATCACCTCTTTGTCAGAGTCAATATTTCAATCATTATCATATTTGTAAGTTCTACCTTTTACAACAACAATTCTTTTTATTTACTAAAAATTTACTAATTAATTTGATATTTTCAAAAGATCCAAGAGAATTCTGAGCAATTACTTCCCACATTATCATACTCTTTTTCACCTTTAAAGAGAAGGCCACCCACTCAGTATCTATCTTTCATTGATGTTCAAGAAATAACATTAGATCATGTGAGAAAGGTACATTCCTACTATGCTCTATCACTCTTCAATTTTGGGTAAATTTACTAATTACTTATTCTCATAAATAATTTGTTTTGTCCTTGATATATGATCTTAAAGTTCCATTATGCATAAAATATTGTTGTTCTTTTGCACATTGCAAATAAATACAAAAATATTATCAAAATAAATTTTTATTTTATACTTTCTTAAATAATACTTCTTTAAATTATATTAACAATTTGGCCTAATATTTGGACAATACAATAGATGCAAGAATGTTCGAAAGTTGCATTTCAAACAATAGGAAAATAATTCATTTACAAACCTTGTCAAACAATTAATGAAAAACCAGTAAAAAAGTAGGATATCTACCAAAATACTTCTTAGTTATATAAAATATTTTTAAAGTCATATATAACTAAATTATTTTTAAATGCAGTTTTGTTACATATATTCTTTTTGAAGATGATGAAAATTTCTCTCTGAAAATCATAATTTTCTTTCAGAGAGAAACAGAGAAATTTTCATCAGGCACATAAAGCAACTAATAAACATTTCTACATATAAAGTTCGACAAATTATAGAGAAGTACATTATTCTATATTTTATTTTTTATCGCTTTACGCATTTAATTTTACCCTTTTTGAATTTATGATTACCTAACCATAATATATTAACATGCTATGACACTATAGGGAAAATGAGAATACACAATCAAAATCTTATTTGACATATTGAAACAACAGAGCATTGAATGCCTCATCGAAATTTATATGCCATCATGGGAAACAAGCACAATAACAACACCAAAATGTCTTATAGTTGAACTAGAGGACAACAATGCATGAACCAATATTTACTTTTGCCATATTGAACACACATACTCTCTCTCTCTTTATAATTGTCTAAAATTCCGGGTTATTTTGAAAGGAAGACAATATTACATTAACCAATATTTATCTTTGTCATATCTCTCCCTAGTTTAAGGGCCCGTTTGGGTACCTAGATTGGACTCTATAGGACAAATATATCCTTGGCCCTTATCCCTTGTTTAGGTAACACTTCACGCGTGGATAGTTGAATCCTGGAGAGTGGCCGATCCACATTTTTGGCCCAAAAATAGGGATGACCTTATTCCTCTAAAATAGGTGGAATAAGCCAATCCAACTTAAGTTGAATTGGACAATCCCCATCATCGAGCCGAATTCTTTTCGCAAAACAATATTTCATAGTGCTATTTGACATCCGGCAACAAAATCGAAAGGGGAAAAAGAAACCGCAACAAAAACAAACAGAGAAAAGGAAATTGTGTCGCTCTCTCTCCCTCTGCTAGGGTTCACTGTGCTGCTCTCTATGCCTCTGCTCGCTATCTCCCTCCCGCTCGAGCCATCAAGGACCCTGTCAAGCTCTTGACACCAAGATACCGGGTAGGCTAATCCATCACTTATCTTGGTCTTGGTCTCTTTCTCTTTTTGGCCTTGTTCTGTCTCTTTTTGTGAGTGCGTATTTGGGTATTATAGAACTTTCAGATGCTACGAATGTGATATAGGTTTGGTCTCTCTCTAGAGCTCGGAGATGAGTTTGGTGTCTCTCTCTACATTGTGGTGTGATATAGTTTTGAGTTGCTATATCAAATTTAAAAGTATTTAATGTTTATCATTTCCATATTGATTGTACAAGGCTAGATGATACTTGAAATAGCACGCCAAAATTAATCATCAAAAATGAATATTCAACTTCTAATTTATTTTGATGTTTCTTAATTTGATGTGGAGCATTGATGTGGTAAGTTTGTGATGTTGATTTTATACCAAAAATATAATTTTTGATGTTGGGGTTTTAAAAATTTTACCAAGCTAAATATGAGCAGATTTTGTATTCTCTACCTTTTCTCTTTGTTATCTTGTTAATGGCCTATTTTCTTTTGTCTTTGAGAAAATTTATTATGGTTGAATATTGTATATTGTTGTAGAATTAAGTAGAATAAGATGCATTTCAATAATACAAAATGCATGGTTAAAAAAAATGAAAAATTGCATCATAGGGAACCATACTTAAAATTGTAATGTCACCATGTAGTTTACAGCAGGCACCTGTGACGTACTCAGAGAAGTTAGTATAACTTGCATATCTCTTGCATTGGAAACACTTGTATGGATATAATGACTAGTTTTCCTAGTAGGTACTTAATTCTATCTTATGCTTGTCACAAGTGAAAGTTGGACAGGATACTACTGCACTTGGATCTACAAAATGAAAAATGTCTTTTCCTTGGCAGAGCATATAGTACGTTTGTGCCTACTGTATATATGGACTGAAACAAAAACTCTTTCAATTGGAAGTTGGTTGATTTTAGGTGGGCATGCTACAGTAATTTATGCTCTAAATATCCTCCATATAATTGATTTAATTACATATGCTGATTTCTTACTTGTGTTCATAAAAGATGATTTTTTACTCATGATTCTTGTCATTGTTCACTTCAGTCAGTACTTGTGGGATGAATTTAGTTGTGCCATTTACCGGTTGAAAATTGAGGAGAAAATTGACATTATATTAGGCCATTGTGAATTCGTTTTGTATGTACAAGTGTTTTCAAATGAAAAATGTCCCAATTCTTGGCAAGCTACTCCGATTGTGTGCTTGCTGTAAATATGGATAACAAACAATTCCTTAAATTAGGAATTGGTGGTGTTTAGGTGGATACAGAGAGAGCAATATATATCCATAAAGGCCCTCCATACATATTAAGTTGATTGTAAAGGTTCTCCATACGTATTAAGTTGATTGTAGATGGTGATATCTTGTGTTCATAATAGAATTCTTATTGTTCTTGGATTTTGGTCCCAAATGTAAAAGAATTGAGTGTTAACATCAAACAATTTTGTGTTTTTTTTTGTTGTATGATGCATGCAAGTCTTACAATTGTTCTTGTTTCAATAGTTTCTAGTTTGTTCCAAATGAAGTGTAAATGATGAATAGCTTTGTGTTTATAGAAATTAGGGAGGACGTATTATTTTTACCATAAGGCAATGGAGGAGGTTGATGAACAACAGGGGAATAAGAAAATAATAGTTGTTTCTACAATTCTAGCTACTTGTAGTCGTAGACAAAAGGGTCCCACACGTAGGTCATTGGGTACCAAATACCACATTGAGATGATAAATAGAAGGGAGGTGGATTGTCGAGACCAACTCCGATGTGTTCTTCGGTTTACGAAATCTCCTTAGGAAAAGGGAAATGATAAATGACACGATGGGACTATCACTAGATGAATAAATAATGATGTTCCTACATACTTTGAGTCATAACTTGAAGAATCGCAAGATCGATCATGACTTTGACCGTTCGAGTGAGACCGTCAACCGGCACTTCAACCGAGTGTTGGACACAATCATAGACCTTCATGGGAATTTCATTAAACCTCCAGAGACGACCATGCTAATTGATACACTTCATAAAAGAGAGAAGTTCCTCTCATATTTTAAGGTATTTTTTATATATCCTTATATTGTCATTTTTATATATCCTTATATTGTCATTCTATTATTAATCAGTGTACAATCATATGAATTTGAAATTGCTTGATTGTTCACTTTCAATTTTTTTATGACTATATCGGAGCAATTGATGGCACTCATATCTTAGCCACTGTGCCATATGCACTGCAAGGCACATTTCGAAATTGAAAGGGATTCATATCTCATAATGTCATGGGTGTATGCTCCATTAATTTAACGTTCCAATATGTCCTTGTCGGTTGGGAAGCGTCAGTATTAGATTCTCGTATTTGTATTTTTCCTTATTGAATGTTGACCCACTTAGAGTTCGTCCAGGTAAAAATATATTGGCATTACTAGTTGACCTGACACACCTATACATCCATATGACCATATAATTAACTTGTAAATATGATGTTTTTGTAGGGAAATTCTACCTGGTAGATGTAGGGTACCCAAATGCTGCTGGATTTCTATCCCCCTATCGTTTAAATCGCTACCACTTGAGTGATTTCCGTGGTAGTGAGCATAGGGCCTGAAACTATATGAAACTTTTCAAACAAGAGACATTTCTCTTTAAAGAATACCATAGAATGGGCTTTCAAAGTCTTAAAAAATCGATTTCCGATATTGAAAGTCATGACTACATACCCATTGAAGACACAAGTGAAGGTAGTCATAGCTTGTTTCATCTTGCACAACTTTATCATGGGTATTGATGGTACTCCTCCAGATGATGAAATAGAGGTCCCTCGAGGCAGTGATGAGATGTTAATGTACCGACATTCGAAGGCTTTGGGAGGAGTCAAAGTGATAGGGATGAATAGTTTGAAATCTGAGAAGAAATTGCGAAGAGCATTTGGGAAAAATATAGGTATTGTGGTGCCTAGATTATGTACTCTTCCATTGATTGTATGAAATGTTATGTTGAACTATGCCTGCAGGAACATACTTGGTTTGTGTTTGCATCTTTATTTGTTTTATTAGGTTATGGATATTGTTGAAGTGTATGTTAAAGATTGTGCTATTTTGTTGTAGTCTTGATATTCTATGGGACTTTAATATATAAACAATGAGAAAATTCATGAGGAAATTCATGTGTTACTTTGTTGTAGTCTTGCTATTCAATGGGACTGTGTATGATAGCTCTTATTATACTAGGTATGGATAATGATGAGGTGGAGGCACAATTGGCCTCTCGAAGGCCAAAAGGTTGAATTGGTCGAAGAAAATGGAGATAGCATTATTGGATATCCTATCCGAAATGACTTTGGAGACCAATAAAACAGACAAGATTTTAAACCTCTACACTGGGCTGCTGTCGAGAGGGAGTTCTTAAAAGCAACCATTATGGACATTAAAAGGGACCAATTTAAGAATAAATTGAAGACCTAGAAGGCTCAATACTTGATAGTTAAGGATATCAAGAGTCAAAGTGGTTTTGGGTGGGACAATATCAGGCACCATGTGCTTATTAATGATGTTGTATGGGCTACCTTTGTTGAGGTGAGTAATCCTGTATTAACATTTTAGTTGTTTTGTAACTTGCCCAAGAAACATGTATTAATATCTCACACTTTATCAATACGTAATGATCCAAATGCTAACGGGTGGAAAGAGTAGCCCTTCCCTTATTACAATGCGCTTAACCTTATCATCAACAACGAAGTTGTTGCAGGATCTAGTGTCAGAACCCCGTTAATGTTAGCACATGAGAGTCAAGAAAGAAGCCAAGTCCCCAGATGGAGGAGATGGTATATCGATGATGGGTTTAGGTATCTATATAGATGACGTGCCGGATAAGTAGGATGTACTTGAATCACCGATGCAGTCATCCATCTGGCAGAGAGCCCAAGACTGCAGTTGCAAGGCCAAAGAAGAAGAGGTCACTAACCGACTCCATTGAGATCATGACAGAGGCTGTCAACAATCTAGGAGTGATGATGAATAAACGACCAAGCAATCCACTCACAACTCAAGTCGGCGAGGCCATAGACAAGATCCGGGGGCTCACACTCAAAGCTAGGGTGACTACAGCTAAGGAAATTGTCAAAGATGCGGATGTGATGACATTAAGTCTTGAATATGAATGAAGAGGATAGAGCTAAATATGTTCTTGATGTGTATGGTGTGCATGGCTGATCACTATCTTTATAAATGCAGTTATTTAATTCTTTTATTATTGTGTTTTACTTGTATGCTCAAAACCTCTCTTGATGATGGGTTATTAACTTCTACTTTTGGTTGAAATGCCCAATGTTGGATGGGCGTAGCTTTGAAATTATAGTTTTTCCTTGCACTTGGGGAATAAATTAGGCAAAAAATGACCCATTTTAGGGCTTTTGAAACTTATGCAACCAATTTTATGGTTTATGAGAATTACATCTACCTTTGATCAATTGTGAATAGATGTTTATTATGAATCAATTGTGAATAGATGTTGAATATCAATAGTTTGGAGATATGTTTAGTTGCTAAACTCGAATATCAATTGAGTAGGGCTTTCTGATGTTGATTGCTGGTTGTAATAAGTTTTATGTTTTAAATTTTTTGCTTTATGCGTTATATGATGTTGATTATACAATTTTTTTTTTACATCATGTATTTCCTTGGAATCCAAGAACTTGGATCGATATCTTTACATAGCTTTTGACATATTTATTATTTTGGAGTAATGATTGAATTGAGAATGCTTCAATACGGATTGCTGATATAAAATTGTTGTAATTTAAGAATATTATTGGTTTTATTATATTTGATCAATTAAATAATCATAATAGTCTACTTATGGAGTGATCATCAATGTGTATGTGGTGTTGATGGCTTTAATGTTGCCCATGTATATACATTGCTCAATATTGTAGAAAATGCCAAGAGCATATTTTGTATATGTTTGCCACAAATTTGAGGTGTATATGACGTGGGCAGAATGCTCCAGGCAAGTGCTAGGCTGCTCAAGAGCCGTGCATTGCTCCTATCTCACTATAGAGGAGGCAGTGACACGATTTCAAGATTATCAAAAAAGCCATGGACGTGTAGTTATTCCTACAAATGGGGGACCTGTACCTGTTTCAACCACTGGGAGTGCATTGAAGACAATTGCATTCGTAGCAATACTTATATGCATATGTTTGTCATCATATTGTATTTTTCTTCTAACATGTATTATTTTGCATTAGACCATTATTACTCTAAATTAAACTAGATCTTGGTGCAAACTAACTCTCCTTATTACTTTATGGACTTTTGGCGTGTATTATATGAAATAGGTGTTAATGGAATAGTAGTTTATTTCATTGATTGTTATAGGTTTTGAAAATTTATTGCATGTACTATAATTATTGTTTTATGTTATTCGTGTACGGGGCTGCATGATTTGATAAAAACGTAGGCATACATTCGTTATGTTTCTTGGGAATTTAGTTTTGCACATCATTCATTAATGCATACATATATTGGACATGAAATACTATTAAAAAATCCAATATGTCTATTCCAATTACTCTACCAAGTGGCAATGTTTATAGGCGTATCAATTGGACTCCTAAATATGACAAAATCAAGTTCGAAACCATGGTTGAAGTGGGTGCTACGAACCTTAAAGAGGACTTAATAGAAATAGCTTATGTTATGCGTGAAGCATACGGGCTTATGTTCACCATAGAAAGACTCAGATATATGGTTAAATGGTTGAAGTTTGTGTATATAAATGTTAAACAACTCCTTGATCAACCTAGTTACCAATTCGATGAAGGTACAAGAACGATATTTGGATCGGGTTGGGAGGAGTATATTCAGGATAATGAGGCAGCTGCAAGGAAGTTCGACAATGTCCTACCACCTATGCACCTTATGGACATGGTTTTTGCAAATGTCATGTATTAGTGGATTTTTGTTGTGGTTTGAATTAGAGCATAGTAGATTGCAAGTACTTATCTTGATTAGAAGAAATTGTATGCTCTTGACTTTGCAAAGCTTATGCTAGATTTTTGTATTGTTTGGATAGAAGAAAGTAAATAGCAATTGACTTTAATTCACATCTAAAATTTGTCCACTCACTATGCATTATCTCTTTCCTTTTATGGCATTCTCTCATTGTGATTGTATTACCATTGACTTTAATATTTTAGAAATTTATTGCAAATCTAAATCCCTCATTCTTAGAGAGAGATGTCTTCCATGAATTTTCAAAGCTATAAAGACAATTTTTATTGTGCAAGGATTGGAGAGAGAGAGAAAGAGAGATAGATAGATAGATAGATAAAAATAAAGAGAGTGAGAGAGAAATAAAATCCGACGTTTCATTCAAATCCAAAGCAACAATGGGAGAAAGAAACTTGTAATTCAAAATGCAACTTACGGTTGAGTCGTCCCAAATGGCCCTTATCAACGACCTTGAACCAAGGCCCAAAAATCACCCCAAAAGACCCTTATCAAAATCCAATTAGTTTTTTTTCCAAAAAGATTATATATTAATAAATATCTATCTTTAAGAGGTTTTTTAGAGAGGGAACTTTTTTCAATAGATTTAAATGAAACTACTCTAAAATTAAATGTAAAGTAATGATACAAAAACTACAACTAAATTTCCATGGATTTACATCTTCCAGGCAATCCAAACAGTGATAAGGACTGTCCATATTTCTTATCAAGTGCTATCCGAATAGCAGACATCCATATCCCAGGAACAGACCAATTATAAGAGAAGTCAATTCTAGTATAAGCAAATTTCAGGGATAGTCCAATCCAAGTACCCAAATGGTCCCTAGATTTTTGCATGTTATGAATAAGTCTGGGTCTAAGTAATATGATTGTTTATGAAATATCTATATATCTCATTTTAAAGGTATGGCATTTGAATTTATTAATACTAATTGTTGCTTATTTTTTTATATATCAATATCTTAATAACTCATTTTTAGGAAGCGAAATTTTGATTTCTTTCATGTTTTTTGAATAGTTGTAGTTACTTCTTTATGAACAATTGCTTCATGCGGGCTAGACCGCATTTGTACAATATGAGGTCGAGAGGTATAAAACATCCATCTTAAAGATGGATGCAAATAGGTGGCCCATTTAAAGACAATTGTAACTAACAATCCAAATGTTTTTTCATATAAAATTTATGTACGGTCTGGATTATTGATCCGTTATAATGAAATGGATAAAAAATGGGCTGTTATTACCAAGAAGGATAGAATCCGTATTTTATATTTATTTTTTTATTGTTTGACCTTCGGTCTGGTGTTAAAAACATCGGACCGCCAACTGTTCAAATCTTTTTTTTCATAAATCAAGAGGTTCGATGTTAGAAACATTAGACCGCAAACTTTTTTCCAAGTCAAGTGGTCCAATGTTAGAAACATTAGACTGCATACTGTTCAATTTTTTTTCCCAAATCTAGCTGCTCAACGCAATCAAGCCAATATGTTCCCATGTCATTGCGTTTGCATTCACATCAAGCTTGCATTTCATTTTTCATAAATGATATAAAGTCCATTGCCTTCTATCCTTGGTTTCCATGGAATTCGAGTTCAATCAAACAAAGCAAATCAGAAGTCCTCGACCATAGTATTTAAACACATTGGTTCAAAATAGAGTTGTTGTGTTACAACATTGGAAAAACTTTGAACAATTTGCAGTCCGATGTTTCTAATATCAAACCATTTGATTTATGAAAAAAAAAATTGAATAGTTGGCGGTCCGATGTTTTTAACATCGGATTGAGAGGGTAAAACAATAAAAAAACACTCAAGGGGACCTCCACGGATTAAAAAGTGTTTCGATGTTGTAAACATCGGATCAGGGAAAAACTTGTCAAAAAAGAAAAAGAAAAAATGAGGATTTCGTCCTTCTTGGTAATAACGGCCCATTTTTAAGCTATTTCGTTATATATAAATTTCCACGAAATTCGAGTTCAATCAAACAAAGCAAATCAGAAGTCCTCGACCATAGTATTTAAACACATTGGTTGAAAATAGAGTTGTTGTGATACAACATTGGGAAAAAAATTGAATAGTTTGCAGTCCTATGTTTCTATCATCAGACCGCTTGATTTATGAAAAACAAATTTGAGCAGTTGGCGGTCTGATGTTTTAACATTGGATTGAGGGTAAAACGGAAAAAAAAAAAAACACTCAAGGGGACCTCTGTGTAGAAAAGGATGGGGGTTAAAAAGTGTTCCAATGTTGTAAACATCGGATTGGGGGTAAACTTGTCAAAATAGAAAAAAAAAAAATGGGGATTCCGTTCTTCTTGATAATAACGGTCCATTTTTGGGCCATTTCGTTATATGTAAATTTATTTTATTATTTCTTTCTAGTTTTCAAATTTTATTTATTTTTTCATATTCATAATCTTCATGTTGAAAATTTGAGAAAATTATAAAAACCCCCCTCAAGTATACTATCTATGCAATTTACCCCCCAGCTAACATTTCCTCTCACTTTTTTCCCTACAGCCATCTTTTCTCGCAAAAACCCCCAACAAAAGCAAAAAAAAGACTAAACTACCCCTTCTCTCTCCTTGTAGCTTTTACCTACGGCTCTCTCCCCATGCGCTCCGGCAGTCTATTTAAACGCTCCAACAATGAAAACACGCTCTCCGATAGTATATCTTCTGGAGCCATAGCGCTCCGACGGTTGAATAGGTCGTTCCAGTAATGAGGACATACGCTTCGACACAACAGCACACCTCCTGGTGCCACATCGCTTCAGCAGATGAATAGGTTGCTCCGGCAATGAAGACAAGCGCTTCGGCAGTACAAATACGCACTCCGGCAGTACAAATACGTACTCTGGCAGTACACCTTCTAAAGCCACATTGCTCCGATGGTTGAATTGGTCACTCCAGCAATACGTGATTTGGGACCGCCAATTGATTTTTTTTTTTTTTTTTTTTTTATAGAGAAAGGCATTTCCGTTCAAAAAATAACAACTTTTTATTTTGGGGGGTTTTTGCGAAAAAAAGGTGATTGAGGGGAAAAAAGTGAGAAAAAAAGTTAGCTCGAGGTTAAGTTATAATATACTTGAACGGGTTTTTATAATTTCCTCTCAAAATTATATATTCTCTAAAAATTAAAATCAAATTATATGTATTGCCAAACCTGCATTTGCACATGAGCTTAATAGCGTCGGCGGCACAAACAAAAACCGTTGATCTCCACCAGTCCGAAAGGTCGATGTCTTGTTTGTACATATGCGAGCTAACCGCTACGTCCTGAACGACGCTCGGACTCCAAGCCGCATTCTCGATGTGAAGGACCCAAACCGTTCGCGCCCAAATGCAAGCGCCGCTTCAAATTCCTCTCTCTCAACCCACATCTCAACTCTGTAACATCTCGTTCCCACTCTGTCACTAAAATTTGAAACAATACGACCTAAAAACTTCTGAAACCTTGTCTTTTGCAACTGGATAATGAATCGCTAATGGCTTCTCTTCCCAATTCTTCTTCCACTGAAACCCTAGAACTTAATTCACAGGAAATATTCACATCATCCTATGAAGCTTTCTCTCAGATCGCTGCTCGCCCATCTCAACCCCTTGCTTTCAAGCTTCTCTCTCAACAATCTTCCTTAAAACCCTTCCCTCAAAATTTCCCTTCATCAAAACGAATTCCTGGTACTACATTTGTAATCGATGGGTTTCGATCATCTGGTCCATTCTCTGTAACCTACTTTTTATCTCATTTTCACTCTGACCACTACTGTGGTTTGAGCCCTAACTGGTCTCGAGGCCTCGTGTTTTGCTCTCACATCACTGCACGCCTCCTTATTGAATGTCTCAATCTCTCTCCTCTCTTTGTCATCCCCCTAGCCCTAGGTCGCACTGTCGAAATTGATGGCTGGGATGTGACGATTGTTGATGCAAACCACTGTCCTGGAGCTGTCCAATTCTTATTCAAGAACCTCGATTGTAATGGCGTGCTTTCCAGGTATCTTCACACTGGCGATATGAGGCTCTCTAATTCAATGAAATCTGATCCAATTCTCAGTGAATTTATAGGCTGTGATGTTGTTTTTCTTGATACTACTTACTGTAACCCTAGATTTTGTTTCCCTGCTCAAGACAAGTCTATTGATTATGTAGTGAGAACCATAGCGAAAATTAGGAAAGAAAAGGTGGGGTCAGTTCTTTTTGTGGTTTCAACTTATGTGGTGGGTAAGGAGAAGCTTTTGCTAGAAATTTCTAGGCAGTGTGGCTGCTTATTATATGTTGATAGTCGGAAAATGTCGATTCTAAATGCTTTGGATTTGGGTGAAAGTGATGCTTTCACTGTTGATCCTTCCGCAACTGACGTTCATGTGGTGGGTTGGAATTTTTTGGGGGAAATATGGCCATATTTTCGCCCTAATTTTGGGAATTTAAATAAGATTACGGTCGAAAGGGGGTACCATAGGGCAGTTGGTTTTGTTCCTACAGGGTGGATGTATGAAACAAAGAGGGATGGGTTTTCAGTTAGGTCAAAGAATTCATTTGAGATTCATCTTGTTCCATATAGTGAGCATTCGAGCTACAATGAGCTCAGGGAGTATGTGGGTTTCCTCAGGCCAAAAAGAGTTGTTCCCACTGTGGGTTTGGAAGATGGGAAACTTGATGGTAAGCAGGTGAGTGAGATGCAGAAGCACTTTGCTGGTTTGGTTGATGAATTGGCAAACAAGCAAGACTTCTTGATGGGGTTTAGTAAAAGATCATCTTTGCAAATCAATGGTGACTCGAATGGAGAAGTGGGTGAAAAGCTTGAGGCTTCACTTGAGAAAAGAATCATAGAAGGAAAGTCTTTGCGATTACAACCTAGGGTCTTGCCATTGATGGCTGTCAAGTCGGCTGAAGGCTCAGCCATATATTTGGATCTAGAGAAAGATGTATCGTTGAAGCCTGTAGTGTTAGACACTATTGCAATTACGGATTCTGATGCTATGAATGATATGAACATGCGCCAAGCTATAGAAGACCTGCGGTATTGCCTTCCGAACTGGGTCACTATGAATCAGATGGTGGAGTTATTAACTTGCTCAGGGGGTGACATAGTGGAAGCAGCTTCCAATTTCTTTGAACGTGAAATTGAGTTTCATGAACATGCTCTATTAGAAGCCAATCCTTCAGAAAATATATCTAAGGAGGTTGTTGGCAGTCCTCAAATGAGCTCGATTCTCAATTCCACTTCCACTACAGAAGGGGAATCTTTGAAAGGTTGTGATCTTGGAACTTCTAAGGGAAGCCTCTTAAAAGTTAAGTCCCTGGCCAACATAAATTTTCCCACCAAGAAGAGCTCTACTCCCAAAAGAAGAGGAATGAAAGCAGAGAACAGGTTGAAGAAGAAATTAAAATCGCCCTCAAATCCAGTATATAATGATGGGAAACAGTCCACTATAACCAGATTCTTTAGTAAAGTTGGCCCAGCTGTTTTACATAATTCAGGTTCTGGTGAACCCATAACTGAACAATCTCCAATTGACATTGGTATGGTGGTTGATAATGTCTACAGATCATATGACTATGAGAATGAGTTATCTCATTTTCTTGAGATAATAGACTGTGCTACATCTAGGGAAGACGCTGCTGTTTTGGTAGGAAAGTCCAAAGGAGATATCAATCTGGCACTTGAGATGTATTATAGTCAAGCTTCTGTTGAAGAAGGGCGGCTTTTGCCCAGTGCATCAGCTCAAATTGGCAGTAGTAATGTGAACTTTAATGGTAACGGAATGTCTGATAATGCTTGTCTTAAAACGGTCAGCATGCCTAGCTTGTCTGCTCAGGGATTTACCATGGCAAACCCTGTTGCGAAATCTGTATGGCTACCTCTTGAAAAGTATTCTCCTGTTGAGGATGGTATGCCCTTGTCTGTGTTGTACCTGCATTTTATCTTGAAGTTATGGATGGACCTGAACTGTTGTGTTCTTGGCTTATTTTAGGAACCATGCTTTTGAAGCCATCCCTTGTATGGTGGTGTGGTCTTTTTTTTTTTTTTTTTTTTTTTTTTTTTTTTTTTTTGAAATACATGCATAGTGGTGATTTTTTTATTACAAATTATTTGGAAGAAACATGTGAGTTTTGTCTGCAGCGTGTTGGACTTCTGGGGAACCAGCTCCATATTTACATCTTGCACGGACATTTTCTTTGCTGGAGACAGAACGGGGAAAGCTAAAAGTCACTGCTATGCTTTGCAACATGTTCAGAAGGTTTGTCTAGCTTGGCTGATTGGATATATTTCTCTATGATGATACTCATTAGTTCAGCATTTCTGCACTGCTGATGGCTATTGAAGAACTTTTAGTTGCATTCCGCTTTTTACATCTTGCAGCTTGCTTGCCTTGTCACCCGACGACGTGCTCCAAGCTGTATATCTCTGCACCAATAAGATTGCTCCTGATTATGAAAATGTGGTCTGTTCTTTTGTTCTTTCCTTTTAACTCCATTTTCAATGCTATTTAATTGCAATCACTTTTGCTGTTGTGCAATATGAGGCTCCCACAAGTTGGTTATTGTTGTTTCTTGTGTTGCTATTTACAGTATATTCATTTTTGTGACTTTTTGGGATTGCGTTGCTATTTCCAGTATATTCATTTTGTGACTTTTTGGGATTGATTGAACCAAGGTTAGAAGACTCCAACTAATGTCGGAACTCGCTTGCGAGCCTGGAGTGAGTCAGCTAGCAAGTCATGAGTCGTCTCGCCAAGTTTGTCGCGAGATGGCCGGTAAAAATTTCGAAAAAATAGGAAAAATAATAGAAATTCAGTAAAGTATATGCAATATGGAAAATGATAAAAAAATTGATGTTATTGACTGGTAATCAGTGAAATTATCTGATAATCTAATGTAATCCTGAATAATACTATAGTTCATACTTGCTTGGAGTGAGAGATAAGGATCGATACATGTTGGAGGCTCCCTAGGTCGGAAGCGCATTCCGTACAATATTTAAATTAATAAATAAAAAATTGAAAAATTAGAAATTTTATGAAAAGTTAAAAAATCCAATAAGTCTACATAATACAATAAATAATGGACACACGAAGAAGGGCAATAAAGAAACAAATTTTCTATTATTAAATTTTATTTAATTAATAATGATTTTTTCTAATCCCTTTAGGTGTAGTTGTGTAACATTAGTCCCACAAAATACGATAAAAAAAAATATTATGATGAGGCACATGGGGTTAACCAATAACATTCAAAGGAGCTAATTTTTTATTGATAAAAATTTTCATATCAACAATTTCAAGCTTAAAACATCCAAAAGCCTACCAAGTTTGCTTTATTTGCAACTTTACACTTTACAACATCCAAAGGCATATATTGTCTCAAAAAAAATCCAAAAGCATATGTGTGTGTGTGAGAGAGAGAGAGAGAGAGAGTTGCAACTAAGATCCAAATAAATAATCTTCTTGGCCTCTTGTTGCCACTTCAAGTTGCTAGGATGGATCCTAGAAAGTGGGGATCTAGATAGCATGGAGATCCCTAGCCGGGGGCACTAGAGTGGGATCCTGAAGTGGGATCATCACCTGGATTACGAGATCCTGGTAACTATGCTATAATTTATTATTTTTGTACTATTATGGTGCTGATTCAAATTAGTCCCATCAATTTTCACTTCATACTAAACATTAAATATTAAGTTAATTATATATAACAATGGTATTCATTACAAATTACAGTCTCATAGTCATAGATTCACTATAATAGACAAAAATATGGAAGAAACTCCAATACACAAATGCAACGCTCTATGCTCTGTAGCCAATAGGAGTGTCGTGGAGGTACATAATCATCCTCGGTGTCATGGAATGGACCTTTCCCAAACATCTGTGTCGTCGTGGCAGCAGTAGCCCCTAACTAAAAGTCGCCGCTGCTGGTTAAGTCCTCATGCTTACTGCCTCCTTGGCTCTATTGCCTGCCACTTTGGGTTGCTCACCACCCAAATTTGCCTTGTGTATCCACATATAAAGCAAGCTAAACGAACAAAACTATACATTTCCAATTTACAAATTACAAGAAGCTACAAATCAAAATGTTTATATGTGTGAATTTTAATATTTTAAACAAATTTTCACCTCTTTCATGCCTTCAATATGGGCATCCTTATCTCACTCTAGCATTTCAGTTAATACTTTCATCCCTTTAATTATCTTAGGATGTTCATTATGACCCGGTTGAAAGTGACTTGTTGGCTTTAAGAAGAAATCCGACCTGGTTGAAAGTGATATGTTGGGTTAAAGATCCTGAATTCATTATTTCATTTATAATATTAATGGCTGGTCAAATAGGCCACAACACACAAGGATCATAGATCACAATCTATAAATGCAAATTGAAACTTGAACTGGAAGTTACATGCTGATGGACATGGCAATGCACTCGCTAGCCCATGTCTCATCAATGATCTTCCACTCTTTGTTTGTGGAATATGCAGTTGGCTTCTATGGCATGCTTTGCATGGTCTAGTGCCTCATACATGATCCCCATGGTAGACTTAACAACTGAATCAAACAACCTTGGGACTATTACAAGTGGGTGGTGCTAGTGACAATCTGCATGCACTTATCAAAATACCCATGATTATCAATTTTTTTCTTTGACTTCTCTGCAGGTTGACATCTTAAGATAGGTGTAAAAGCCCAGTTCTCAGATTGCACTCTGATATCAAGTATGAAATCACAAATCTACTGATAACATGTCTTATGACCTCCCTATTGCAATGTTGCCTCATTAAGCTAATGATGGAGTGATTATATTTGAATTTGGTAATATTCTTCCTATTCTTAACCCAACTTCTCACTTCCTCAGATTCAACTATTGCTTTTAACAAGAGGTCTAGACAATTGAGCAATGCAGTGGCTCCAAAATAAATGCTTCCTCTTATTAATTAGCAGTCTCCTGCTTTTATGTACTTTGCATTAACTGTAACCACTTAATAGTAGATTACCGTCCCCACCTATCTGCACTACTCTATCAAGCATAGGGAACAAAAACCTTCTAGTCCTCTTTTTATGGGTGAGATCTGCAATGGAGTGGAAGATTGTCTCTCTGGATCAATACACCAAAACTTTAACAATCAACTTTTTTCTCCCATCATTCCAACCTTTAAATATTGTAAACAGTTTTACTGCATATTTCCCTGTACTCGTCAAGGAATAAATCTACCAAGGCCATCCTCATCAAAGCAAGGTCTAGAAAGCTCTTTTGCAGGTTAACCCTTGAATCTGCATATACTTCATTAATTGATAATATAAACCATTCGTTGCATTCATAGGATGGCAGTGTCAAAGAATCATTTTGTAGTCGCTTTCTGTATCTTTTGATAAATGCTTCCCCCATATGGACTTAAGTGTCTTTTGCTTTGCTTTGGGCTTGAAAAGAGAGTGGTCAAACTTTTCAACTGGTCGTGGGTGACCCATAGATCTGTCCCTCACCTTTTTGCCACATTTTATTCCCCACCGTGGTCGAGGTCCAGTTTACTCCTTTGGCGGTGTCAATGGTGGCCCCATTTTGGGTCATTTGGAATGAGAAAAACTCTTGGACCTTTTGCGGGGAGAGGGCCACGGTCGAAACCTTGAAAGATAGGGTCAGAACTTTGGTCACTTTCTGGGCCAAAAACCTTAAGTCCTTCAGGCACCTTTCTTATTTGGACTTCCACAAAGACTGGTAGGCACTGTTGAACTTAACGCCTACCAAGATCCCACAAGCTTCTCTTTGGAGACCGCTTGAACACGGCCAGTCAAAGCTCAACTTCAATGGCTACTCTCTGGTAAACCGCCTTTTAGGCATTGGAGTAATCTTTTGAGCCAATGACAACAACACTCCCTTCACCTTCTCCCATTTCATCGGCCACACCGACTCCAATACCGTCAAGGCCTTTGCTCTGCTGGAAGGACTCAAGAACTTTGATCCTTGCTGGGGCCTAGAATTGATAGTTGAGGGAGACTACAAAAACGTGATTGCCTGGGCATCCTGATCCTCTCCTTGCCCTTGGAGACCAGAGCATATTTTTGATGAGATCTCATACATTTGCAGGCCTATGCTTGTCTTGTGGACTAATATCTGCAGGAAGGCTAACTTAATGGCCCGCGCCCTCGCTAGGGAGGGAGCAACACATGACAACACTCGGATTTTTGGCAACTTTTTGAGCTCTTAGTCCCCCATTTTTTGTATCTAGCATTTCTTCATATTCTCGATGTAGAGCATTTTTTGGGCCCCTCGAGGGTCTTTTTACAAAGCACCCATCTTGTGGGTTGTCTACACTTTTGTAATACATTTACTTCTTTAATGCAATTGACAGTTTCAAAAACCAAAAGAAAAAAAAGAGAGAGAAAGTGGTCAATTTGACCATGGGTAAGCGTACTATGTTTGGGGTTGGGGATGGCTAGGTAGTATTTTTTTTGGTTGTGTTATTAAAGGAAAGAGAAGAATGTCTTCACATGGTGGAAGACTTGATAGGCTTACTAGGTTGGGTCTGGGGGTGGCTAGGATATATTTTTTTTGGTTGTGTTAACAAAGGAAAGAGTAGAATGTCTTCACATGGTGGAAGACTTGAAGAGTCTTGAAGCACGCCCCCCCTGCCTCCAGGCCCCCACCAAAATAAAAGGCAGGTAGTTAGTTACTACTGGCTTGAGAGGTACTGGATGACTACTAGAAGCTCCTACTTGTTTAACATATATCTCTTCTATAAGGAGCAGTCTAGCTTGCATCTCTTCTGGACTGGCCCTTCTTTCACGCCTAGGTTGGGCCTTAAAATTTCCTTCCTCTTCCTCTTGGGAAGGTGCATAATATTGTCTCCCTATTTCCTCTATCACCCCTTTATCTTTTCACCTTCTTTTCCGTTGTTGCCTTAATAGATTGCCTCATCTGCTACTTCACTTTGACATGCACATTATCACAAAGCATTTCATCATCCCAAATTTTGGTTAGGTGATGTTTTAGGTGATTAATCTTGTTTAACATCTCCTTCCATAATGTCCGCACTTCACCCGCTCCCACCCTTCTCCAGCAGCTTCACCCCATTCTGCCATGCTGGAGTCTCAGTTGGAGTCAAAATCTCCTAAGCTTACAAAAGAAAACATGCTAAAGATATAAACACTCAAACATGATATTTTTTATACATCAAAATGTGAAAAAAAATGTAAATTCTTGGGTTAAAAATATTTTATGCCGAAAATATTTTTGCATGCATCAAAATATGTTGTTCAAGAGGAAATGTTACTTTAGAAACAACTTAGGCCTAGCCAAGGCCTTAAAAACCTTTGAAATATATCCCATTAGCAACATTAAGAAAGAAAAACGAATTGGCAACATTAAGCTAATTCAACTATTATAATTGCTTTTTTATGCATCAAAATCTGAGAAAAAAAATTCATGTTGAAGATTTTAACAGAAACTACTAATTCCATAACTGTAGAAGCATAGTGGATGCATATGAAAACCATGAAGGAAATCTAATCGGCATCATTAATTTTTTTTTTTAAATTGAACATTACAAATACATAAAACATTATCTTTGTACACATGTAAAAAGTCTCTCAGAATATATGAATCTGAAAAAAAAAAATTACTTATTTTTTGATAGAATGCAACAAAAATACAAAAAATTGAGTGATATCCATCAAAAATAAAATCAACTAAATGAAATTTAAATGGAAAAAAATGAAAATTCTTCGAAACTTGAAAGCAGGTCTTCCAAGTTTTGTGTTCAGTGTGAATTAGTGCCTTCAATCTTTGTCAAAGCAACCTCAAACACCCCAAATCAAAACCCCTAAATCAGATTTGGGATTTTGAGTTTGGATCTAGTTGATTTGAGCTCTTAAAATTTTTGGGTGAATGGTAAGTCCAAAATAAAAACCTTGCAAGTCCGAGATTTTTTTTTTTTTGGTGATATCAGTATGATTTGATGAAGAACCCAACAAGAGTAGACATCGGCCAATTGTAGTGAAAAAATTGCAACTTTTCGTATCTGGTCAAAACCTAAGATGAAAATTTTGATATCTCAAATTTGTAAGCTCTGAATTTTTCTCAAATTTCAACTACTGAATTTATAGATCATGCAAAAATGAGCATACCTCTGCAATTTGGTCTCAATTGGGTGCTTGGATGAGGAGAAACGGGGGAAAGGGGAGTCAGATCCGCCCCCTTCCCCCCATATAATTCTTAAATTTTATCAAACTCGGGAACTCTTAGAGTTGCTGAAGTACTAGGGTGAGTTGCTCTAACAGCTTGCCGGGGCACTGTAGCAATTCAAAACCTCCCCGAGTAGGGTGCTGAGCCCAACTGACTCTCCGGAGTCCGAGTGGACAGCCAAGTTTCCTAACACCAGAATTTTCTTTATTGGATAATCTAAAATTCAGAAATATTTTTTTATGGGGAGGAAGAATCATGAAAGTTAATCTTATGTTAGAGATAAAGTACACATGCATACTTGGGCAGTCTAAAATTCAGTACTATTTCGTTAGGGGAGGAAGAAATTATGATATTTATCCTTAAGGCACAGATAAAGTACAGGTCGTTTCATGTTGAGAGATGAGCCCCATTAATATTATAGTGTGTCTGCCTGCCTCCTAACATCTCAATGCCATGTTGAGAGTTCTCAAACATAAGCAGATTGTTGCATTAATTTGTATGTGCTTTAGGAGAAGTAGGTTATGGCTAGGCAGAATGGAGGAAAGTTCTGAAGTCAATATTAAATAATCTTGTAGTATATTAAGTGGTTCTGAATGTGTATTGTAAAGTCCAACATGGCAATGTTCTGTAAAACTTGTTTAATGATCAATTATCAATAAAATAAGGCTTTACTTGTGAGCTTGCTTATTTCAAGAATTTAGGGCTGGTTTCTTTACTTCAAAGAATTCATGGGAAAAGTAATCACCTTTGATGGACTTGTAACCAGATGCTACCTTAGGTTGCAACTATCAAATCCCACTACTACAAATAAGTGGCAAAAAAAAGAACGATAATATTATTAAGCTTGTACTAGAAGTGGGATTAGTAACATTGGAGTTGTCTGAAACCTCCTAGAGACAACCTAGCTTGTGGGATTTACTATTTCTTGATTCTGAAAGATTTTACTCCATAATTTTTCTCTAGGAACTGAACATTGGTGGCAGTATGGTCTCTTCAGCAATAAAGGAGGCATGTGGAACAAACAAGGCTAAAATACAAGAATTGTACAATACTTTGGGTGATTTGGGTACTACTGAACTGATTTTTTTTTTTATTTTTTGTCGTATGGCTTCACTCGCTGAATTT
Organism: Amborella trichopoda; assembly: GCF_000471905.2. The sequence continues at coordinate 797,924 of NW_006498435.1, forward strand.
ATTTACATATTGATGTGAGCGTGTCTTTATAGGAGATGTTGCACAGGCTTGTTGGCAGAGTCAATCATTTCTTGCTCTTCCAAGCCCGCTTTCAATTCGTCATGTATTTTATACACTTCGACAGATAAGGTGTGAATTTTGCATAATCTTCCCTCTTATTAAGGACTTACGTATGTTTTGAACTGCTATTTGTTTGGTTTTATAATTATTATATGCATTATTTATAGAGCTTTATGATGTTTTGAATATACTTTGGACTGATATCCATTTAAAATTCTATACATAGTTAAAAAAATATGCTGTGCGTAGGACAAGTCAGTTCTTGAGGCGAAGTTTATGATCTTATTTAGGAGTAGTGTGAGTGCTTGTGCGTGTGGGTGTAATATTATATAGACTGCAGCATGGGATTCTCAGGCTACCATGAGGAAGAGAAAAAGTGATCAACAAAAAATGAAATCTCAATTTTAAAGTTAAATAGTGAACAATAATCTGATAACATGGATGGTGGAATAGAGAGCATACTTGTTAGAAATGCCTGAGATTTCGAATCATTTTAGGAATCAAAATCGTGGGATCGCATTTGGCTAGAAGATTCTTGTTTTTGGAATCGATGTCTGTACAAGGGGAATCTTGTTATAGGAATTGAGCTTCGACCTTAATGGAGTCGAGATCCCTATATACATGGAATTGATGTTCCAACCACTTTGGAAATTGAGTTTTAGCCTATTTGGAATCGACCCATATGGAAATAAGATTCCTTTATTTATGGAATCGCAATTCTAACAGATTGGGATCGCGTTTTTTATGTAATTGGAAGTCAATATATTGAGTTATAGACTATTGAGCCGCAGACACAATATCAAAAGTGCAATTCATAGACACACATAGTCCACCAGGGAAATTGTATGCAAAAGACACAAATATTATCTCATATGTTTTTGAAATGTGATTTTGGTTTCATTAATATAGTTCAAAATATGACTTTGTCTATGCTATGGTGTTGTTTGTGTTGTAGTCCTATTTGAATATAAAAATCTTTACCAATTATATTTTGAAAAAAGGCTGCCAATCCGAGCACTGTTAGAAACATGATCCGAGCCGGTCCTAGCACCATTAGTACTCTTATTAATGCTCCAACACTCTAGTTATTCGTACCTTTTTTACTTGTGAAAGACATTAGAATCATACATGTTGAGTACTCCTTAACTTTATAGATTTGCATTTGAAAGTTGATTCGTGTTACAAATTCTTCAGCATTGCGTTCATCGGATTATTATTTGGAGCACTTATAAACCATGGAAAACAATGTTCTCCAATTGAGTTTCCAAATAACTAAAATCAAAATCCATAAATCATTGAGGTGAAATTCCACGTTCAACAAATCACAGTTTTGTGCACCTATGAACATCAGTATTTGATTTTGTGGAATTATGATTCCAAAAATTTTCAGATCGAGATTCTATGAAGGTGGAAGCAAGATTCCATGTTAATTGAGTTGTAGTTTCGTGCACCTACGAACCGAGTTACTTGATATTATGGATTCTAGATGAAAAGAAAAAGATCGAAATTCATTATATATGGACTCAGGAATCAACAAATGTGGAATCAAGATTCGATAAATATTGGAATTGAGATTTGGAAAAGGTGGAATTGAGATTCCATAAATGTTTTTTTTTGAGAAGAGATGCCATAAACGTTGGGATCGAGATTCCTAACTTCAAGGAAACTGGTTCATTGAAGGTTCCTTATCAGAATCACTGAATCAGGATTCTGAAGTGGAATCACAACTTGGACAAAGACATTCCGATAACTGAGAGAGAGAGAGAGAGAGAGAGAGAGAGAGAGAGAGAGAGGAGGGAGGAGGGGCGAGGGAGGGAGGGAGAAGAGTTACTAATTGTAGACATTAGGAGAAGAGCGAGGGAAGAGGACAAAGACTAAGTTGTCAATTAATTATGGACAAGAGAGAGACAGAACAAGAGGTTATTTAGAAGATACCTACAATGTTTCTTCCTTGACTCCCTCGGTGAATTCAATTTTCCTTCCAAAAAATCAACCCTTCACATGTATTCTATTTTCTCACATAGAAAACTGTGTTTTCAATTACATCCCCTAAAGATTCCTATTATTTTTCTCTCCACATGTCATAATAATAAAGCATGGTGTGAGACACATGCATGCAAACTACACATATATAATATTATAGTTTATGTTATATTGTAATTTACTTTTTGAGACTTGTCTTGAGTTTATGAATGTACACAACAATTATGGGACTCTCTGATTGTTTTAAAGTTCAAATAGTATGCTTTGTGTTTTTTGTTTTTTTTGTTTAGTTAAGGTGGCCCTGCCAACTTTGATTCTAAGTCTCGTAGTACTTTCTACATTGTTTTGGTATACAATGTTCAATAAAATTTATGTTTCACTGTTTGTGTAGCAAAATGCACTATTTGAAAACCAGGTTTGTCCAATGCCTTCTCTGTTATTTTTCTGCTAACAATAAGAGCTATTGATCCAAATTTTTTTTGGAAATAAGAGCTATTGTTCAGAAAAACAGATTAAAAAAAATAAGGGCTATTGATCCAGAAAATATTCAAATAACTTATTCAAATAACTTTTGGAACCTTTCCCTTGAGAGGAGTCACATAGTTTCTTTATTATGGAGGAATGGCACAAAAGTATTAATCTTTGATCTTCTTAAAATTCGTGTATAATCATCAGTAATCAATTTTAATGATTGATTTTATTTCTTTTGGCTTAATGATGATAAACATACATGTTATTTGTCTTTTCAATTGGTTAATGGTGATAAGTTGCATGTTCTTAAAATTATCTTACCAATTTCATGGGATACACCACCTACAAACATTAGGTGATGGATGATATTGCATGATGCGAATTGCCAAATCACCCTTTTTTGTTGTACAATATACAGAATGATGTCAGAAGTGCAAAAGCGCTTAACATTCTATGTTGTGCCTTTTCCTATGATTTGTGGATGCTTGTATGTAGCATATAATGAGCGTTCCCCCCCAGCAGGACTTGCCTCCTCTCCCCCCCCCCCAGCCAAAAAAAAAAACCAAAAAAAGAAGACGAAGGTGTGCTATGTACTGGTGATAATACTATACAGCACCTGTAGTGACATACTTGTAAGTATAAAATAATATATTTATAGAAAGAAACATGAATAAAATGTAATTTATTCAATGTGTCAACATATATTTGTGCACTAGATAGACAGCAGTGTGTAGATGCATGGCTGAGTTGTATCCCTACTCCCATAGCTGTTCCTATATCCATATCTGGGCATCTTAGGCATTAACTTCTTCTGAATCTAGCTGTATGATAAATAAAAAATAGTTTGTTAACGCAAGGAACAGTCTATTTCTAGTCGTCCCTGTAAATTGAGATACTTGTTTCTTTGTTCTCAAACCTTTTGCATTGATATGGAACTTCGCTTTTTTTTCCCTTCATCTTGACATGATCCATTATCATGTTGGTGTATTTCATTTTCCAATCATAAAAGAAAGAAAAATTGGTATATTTTTGGCTTTGATTGGATGAATTTTCCAGCTAGAAACACATTATAAATCACAGAATTTCCACTGTCTTAGATTTTGGAATGGATACCATGAGCATGTTTACATGTGCTATAAATTCTGTTTGAATGAGGTTTGCCTGGTCGAGCATAGAAATGTGAGAGGGCAATGACTGGGTGGGTTGGGGGATTTGGCTGTTGGCTTTGCGTTGTTGGAGATACATTGAATTGGGACCATGGGATGGGACAGGCACCATTTTGTAAGTCAAACATGAATCGTGGAAGGAATGTAGGGGAAGTTGAGCAGGAAAAGAGTGTTTATGCCAGGAATGGGGCTTATACTTAGTTTCAAATGAAAACCAAAGAGCTGGTGTTAGAGCAGAAAGATATGAAATGAAAGAAAGTGGGAAGGGGAAAGGTGTGGAGAGAGAAAAAATGGAAATAACTATAGAGTAAATATGAAAGGCAACGGAAATTTGTGAATGAACTTTCTCTCGTCATAGTGGGCATTTGAGAAGGACAAAGATTGTCAAAGGGATCTCTGCCGTGATTATTCCTGCTTGCTCAAGGTTGGTAAATCTGGATCTGGCACCAAAAGAGTACCATTCATGCATACTGTCATTGTATTCCTCTACATGCATCACCTGGCATAACAATTGGTTCTATCCTCTCTAACTAGTTTTAAAAACTTCTTGTGCAATATGTATTTGTAATTCTTTCTTTGTCTAGGATCTTTGTTGATTCTTTTATTCATTTTTTACATTGTGGATTTTTAATTATATTGGCTAGAGTTAACCTGTCTCAAACTGCTGCATTTCATCATATTGAATTATCGTGTAATTTATTACTTGGGTATTTTGTTATATATAATATTTGGATTTCTTGTCAAATGCTTGGTGCATGATTACTATTTTTTACTTCTTTACTTTATGTCCATGTAAGCGTTTCATGGAATCTGTCCTGTTGGTGGTTGGTTTAGAATTGGGTACTGCATATGTATACAAGTATTCGAAATGATGCTGATTTTCATGCTTTCAAAGTCTGGCTGTTTAGGCTCATCTAATCACTTTTTTTAGAATTTAATACCAACTAGCTGCTCCTTTAGGGGTATTACTCTATTTTCTGTAGGACTTACACCTTACAACATCTCTCTCTCTCTCTTTGATAATTGTCAGGCATTTTATTTCAATTCCTGAAATAAATAATTATCATTTTTAACTGGAGTATTCAGGATTTGGTGGCACTAGATGATGTGAAATGTTTTCAGTTTCCCTGACTCATCGCTATTGTTAGCAAGGAAGCAGGTATTGGAAGTGCTGATCGAAGGAAGAAGCTCATTGTAAATCTTCTTCATTCTTGTAGGGAGAAGGAAATAAAGTTTCTTGTTCGAACTTTGGTATGCTGCTTTTACTTTGTGCTTTGAATTCATTTCTTTTACTTGTTGCTTGAATTCATTTCTTTTACTTTTGTTTTGAATTTATTTCTTTTACTTGTTGCTTTGAATTCATTTCTTTTGGTTAGTATTCATTATATTCACTTCAATGCAACTTACGAAAATCCTATTTTTCCATTTCTGTAAAGCCCTTTTCCTTTATTGACTAAGTAATTTTTGAATTAGTGGGTCTAAGATGTTTTGGTTACCCATGGTTTCTATTTTCTTAAAAACCTAACCTGGTACAATTAGTATCCAGCTTAGAAACTTTGGTAGGATCTAGGCATGTGAAGAGGCGGGTTTCTTGTATATTTATTGTATCATGTCTCCACATGCATATTAGACAATATCATTACAATATATGAGTAAGTGCCATATGTATAGCTTCTCTATGTAGGACTCCATTCACATTGTATGACTCCTCTTACACACCTCTCACTTCCCTTCTCTCTTTCTTCTCTCCCTCTCTCTCTCTCTCTAACTATGGGACACATCTTTTATTTTTTTTTGGGTAGATCAGTGGGGAATACAAGTGCCTACCCGTTTCTTGAAATAGTTAGTGGTTCTCGAATGTGTCAGTGGGAGAAGAAACCTAGACCAGTAGTTGAGGCTCAAGTGGCGCTACCACCACGACCTCAATCGAATTGCCATATGGCGCACATCTTTGCTTTTTTTTTTTTGTACTATTTGATATACTTGTTCCATTAGATATAATGATATATGATACTCTATTTGTAGAAGGATATTTTGGAAGGTGATGAATCCTTGATCTTATTCCTTTTATATGAAGTTTGTATTACAAGGTTTTAATACAACATTTTCTTTTAATGGTAAAAATGTAGAAATCAATGGGATTAAGTTATTTGTTTATTTATCATTATTAACTCATCATCATCATAGCCTTTTCCCAATTAATTGGGGCCTACTACACGAATCATGGTTCGCTATTCTGCTCTATTAAAGGCCATACCATCGGTGAGGCTATAAGTCCCAATATCTTTTTGGACAACTTCCAACTGCATCATTTTGGGCTTACCCCTTGCCCTCTCAGTCATTCCACTTGAACTAACTCGCACGGTCCTAACAGTTGCTGTACTTGGTCGACGTCACACATGGCCAGCCACCTAAGTCTACTCTCTCTAATCTTATCGCCTGTTGGTGCCACACCGAAATCTTCCGTAATGGATTCATTTCGAATTCTATCCTTTCTTATCTTGCCACTCATCCATCTCAACATCCTCATCTCCACTACATTCATTCTATGGGTATATTGTTTTGGGAAAATTACAAAAAACCCCTAAGACTACACTTTCTATGCAACTTACCCCCAACCTAACTTTTTCTCTGACTTTTCCCCCAAATACACTTTCTATGCAAATACCCCCCAACCAAAAAAAAAAAAGCCTAAACTACCCTCCCTTACTTTTACCTTACCCACGCCTCTCTCTCCTCTATCTCACCAAAATAGGGGCTCCAACCCTTTGTAAGTGCGGTTCGGTAGTAGGGCTCCGGCACTGTGTAAAGTATGATCCCGCAGTAAGGCTTCGACACTGTGTAAAGTGCGTCCAGAAGTTGGAAAGGGCGGTCCGGCAGTAGATGTTACTGGATTCCAAGGCTCCGATGCTATGTAAAGGGCGGTATGGCAGTACTTACTTTCGGTCCAGTAGTTGTCTTAGGGCGGTTCGGCACTTGTGCGCTCTAGCAATGTGGTGGTGCACTCCGGCAATGTGCTACTGGGGTCTAAAAGTCAACGTCAAATCTGGCCAAAATGATTTTTGTGTACGGGAAGGGCATTTCTGTCTAAAAAAATGAACTTTTTCCCTTGGGGGGGTATTTGCATAGAAAGTTTGTTTTGGGGTAACAAGTGAGAGAAAAAGTTAGGTTGGGGGTAAGTTGCATAGAAAGTGTGGTCTTGGGGGTTTTTTTGTAATTTTCCCTATTGTTTGTTGTCCGCTGAACAATGATGATGATGATGATTTATTGTTAACAATTGATGATGATGATGATGATTTATTGTTAACAATGTTTGATTGATGTATGTGCGGGTTTACATAGATACAAAATTGTGGGGCTACAGGAGGTCTAGAACTCCTTTTCTCACAAGAGAGGATCTAAGAGCCCCTCTTCTCTAGCCAAAGAATCTTAATATGGATTGGATTCAAATATCCTTGTTGCTTTATAAATGTAACCTTTTGATTAGTCAATTTTTATTTGTTTTTAGATGTATAGTTCTTTGGTCTTGATTTGGGGCATGAATTATCTTAAGGTGAACGGAGAGGGTAGTGTTAATGTGGGTCATTATGGTAGAGCTATTCTGCCTTTATAAGCAAGCATAAGTGGATCAAAACAAGGCAGCCAAGGCAAGGGCTGAGTGTCAATGATGTATAAAAAGGGGATAGTCATGGTAAACGTTTTAGTTGTTGAATAAGAATGACACTTCTTTGCCATTTTCTTTTTAATTCTTCTTATGTTTGTTTCACTGAGTTCTTGTTGGGTGGCTGCGTTGATAATGTGGCAAATAAATTGTTCAATGTCATGTTGTCTATTTCGTGTTGTTCCATATCCATGAGATTTTGCAATGTGTGGCACTTGCATATTCAGCAGTTGAATGAATATTATTGGAGATTGTTTCTTTTGTTGCCAAATGGTGTTGGTTAGAGTGCCTAGCATAATGGGATCAAAGGCTGGTGGTGAAGAAGATTTTAATTGTAGTGGATGCTGAGGAAGAGGAAGAGTGCTTTCAATCATCAAACAAGTGACAAGCTTTGATGTTTCAAGTTTGTATCGCCATTGGAACTATACTTTCAATTGAGGGTGAGGATCTTGAGGTTGGTTGTGCTCTTATGTGAGTGTAAAACATCACCATGCCAATATTATTCACTGGAGGCTATATCTTTGTAATTATCTGAAAAAAAAAGATTTTACGTGTGTATACTTCATCAAAGGTTGATGGATGCTAGCCACCACAGTTTTGTAACGTTGCAGGTTGTGGGAGTATTGGGCCTGTCAAGTTCCTGGGTCTGTCTATGATTAGATTACTTGCATTGGGATTTATGGAAAATTTGCTTGGTCACAAGGAAGTTTCACAGTGAATGGATGTGTGAGAATGGGGCAATGTGGTAGTGTAGGCCTAAGTCTGTTAAGAGACTTCTCCATCATTGCATGACTGCCCTTATGCAATCTCCCAAAGGTCTCGAATATGTCCCTTTAAGCGATGCTTTACATTTCTCAGATTGCCTTTTGCATCTCTCATGTATTCATCTTCTTTCTCTCTCTCTATAATTAAAAGTTCAATAGTTAATGCACTTCACCACAGATGTGGGAAGATTGTAATAATTTGAACCAGATGAAAAATGTTTGAAATATGTTTGTAAAGGGAGATTCCGTATTCAACTTTGCGATGTAAAGGTACTTGATATTTATCCATATCTTGTGGTTGGGTAGTGATCCAACGGTTGTGGAGATTTCTGTTACCAATCCCCAGAATGCTCAAATGACTTGGACTCAGATCTAGACCTGCCCTGGGGTGTACCTGATAGACTTGGACCTGACCCTAGATTTATAATATATTTAACATATTGCAATATTATAAGATCATAGAATTATTGATAAATATTTATCCATATCTTGTGGTTGGGTAGTGAACCAACAGTTGTGGAGATTTCTGTTACCAACACCCTGAATGCTCAAAGGAGGACTTGGACGGAATTCCGGACCTGGCCTGGGGTGCACTTGATAGACTTGAACCTGATCCGTGTAGATTTATAATATATTTAACATATTGCAATATTTATTATATATATAACTCATATATAATTATTATAAAATCATATAATTATATATATATATATATATATAGATATATATATATATATATAGAGGAGAGAGAGACATACATCATGCATATAACATTGCAATATTATAAGATCATACAATTATTAATAAATATTTATTATATATTTAACTCATATAATTATCATAAAATCATATATAGAAATATGCAATATTGAT
>NW_006498435.1:809149-825207 GCF_000471905.2 Amborella trichopoda
GAGGAGATTACATTCGATGAAGATGACTGTTGAGTGGTAGGATTCTCGATTATCGGGGACTCAAAGGGAATGGTGCGTGCCAAATTTGTGTCATGGCTTGAAGATGTAGTGGTCATAAGAAAGGCTGACTTATAGAGCTACATAATTAATCTATTGTTATTCACGCAAAAATAAATAATCCATTGTTAAGGGCGGGGGGCCACTTGATAAGGGATCCCTTGTAAATGGCACTTGCAGACCTCAGGGCTAATCAACTAAGGACCTTGATTCTTATACTTTAAGAATCTCGATATTAGAACAGGAGGAAGCCTATTGTATGACATACTTAAACCTCGATTTCTTAACCAAGGGAACTTGTACTAGCTCTACTTACAACCTTATTTTTTTGTATAGTGAAGCTTAGATTCCTGCTAGTCAAAACATCGAACTCATTGAAATTAGATCTCGCTCCCATAAACCTAAGGATCTCGTTCCTTGTCTTGTTCATTGTACGGACGACGATCCTAACCCTGGGGAGCTTCCACTATAGACCTGTTCGGCGGATCCAGAACCGATGCTGCTCCCGCCTTCAACAACTATGATTCATTTATTTGAGTCTTGATTGTAATTCTTGGACATATGTAAGTGTTCTAGCAGGTATCGCAAAAGAAAATTTTTAACTACATAGACCATGCTAGTCCTCCAACTACAAGGATTCATTTATTTGAGTCTTAATTGTAATTCTTGGACATATGTAGGTGTTCTAGCCGGTATCGAGAAAGATAATTTTTAACTACATAGACCATGCTAGTTCACTTCATCCACTTTCAGTTGACAGGTTGGCCCGATCCGTTTGCCTTATGAAGATATCCACCAAATGGGCTGAAGAACTGAAGCACTTCCCTTTCCCAGCCTAGACAAAGAGCTCTCTGAAGTGAATATGATGAAATTTGGTTTCTAGGTTCTCTGTTGACTCTTTTTGTAATAGAAGTTGTATCGACACAATTGGTGATGCCATCATATTTTTCCTGCAGTTTGCTCACTGTGGCACTTTCTTGAAATAGTTTGCAAGCTGTTTGCTTATCACAAAATGTGCTGCACTTAATGTTTCAGCTTCTGAACTTTGTGATATCTATAGTATCAAAATGGCTGTTAGATGCGCTGTGCTTGATGATGAGCAGTGAGGAATGAATTTTTTGAGAGTTGGAATATCAATGGTAACCTCAAATCCTCATCTCCATTGATGTAATATTCAGGACTACTGGCATTTCTGTCTCACTACTTTTGGCTAAGGTCCAGTGGAACATGTCACTGAATTATATTTTGTTCAATTTATTTTTTCTTTTTTTATTCATGCTTGCTTCTGTTTGCCAATGGTTTTATAGGTGCGGAACATGCGTATCGGGGCCTCAATGCGAACTGTTTTGCCTGCACTTGCGCAAGCTGTGGTGCTGAATTCCTCACCTCAAGGAGCTTTGGATGGCCTTAAATTACAGCTTCAGGTCAGTTCTTTGGTGGGTTGTTCTTTGGATTATACTTTTGTACGATTGTTCCACTTGATGGAGATTTGACTCTCTAGGTTAACTTGCTATGCTGTTCTCAATTTGTGATGTTGGTATATTTATTTGTCTTAACTGAATGGTTAAGTAAGTTATATAAGTTTAAACAGTGTGAGAAGCTACAAGAACAGGATATCTTTGCCCTTGGATTTCAATGTGGCTTTTACTTAAATATTTATCCAATTTTTTTTTTAAAACTTAAAAATAAACCCTAAAACTAAAACTTAAAATATACATTCTTTGAAATTGAATAAAAATTAAAAATAAGAATAATATTGGCCTGCATCAAACAAGCAACATATCAACCATATAATTAATCACTATAGAGGTTTACCATCTTTCAAGAACTTGAATCTCCTACAGTTTCAAAAAAAGAAGATCTTGAATCTCCTTTCCAAAATTCATTTCTTCACTAGTGCTATTTCTTTCCCATTGCTAGCAATTGGAATGTCCAAACCTTCCCCACACCCTTCCGTATCATTTAAGAAATTCACAAAACATGTCTAGGTGGTGCACTATATGCACCCCCCAAGGAAGGAATCTGACAAGGATCCATAGCGTCAATGTCCAAAATGTTTTGACTAATATTTTCACTAGTTTTGAGTGACTCAGACCACAGACAATATAAGCCTCCAAATAAAATAAGGAAATATGTACAACAAGACTATTTACTTTCGGCATAAAGAAGTCACAATCATTATCAACCACTAGATGTGAAATCCAGTGACTACGGGTATGTATTGATCAGGTACAAGTCCAAAACATAAAACAATGGTACCATAGTCAAGGTAAGAAAAGATGAAATAAAGCAAGAAATCAATCACAATATCAAGCACGACTAAGCCAAAAAAAAATAAATACGATTCTCTCGTTTTGACAGTACCTTCTTTTTTGATAATATAATGAATACCCATTATCACATTAAAGTACAAGCCACATTTAAATATTAAATTCTAAAATATAAGAGGTGGAAGGGCGGGGGTCATTCCACATGATTTTTAGAATTGAAAAAGAAAGATCTTAGGTTTTTGGAACCTAGTTTGGGGTGAGGAGGAAACCCTAGGGTTCTCCAAATTTTACTTGTGTTTGGCTGGATTTCTTGCTGTTTTTATTGTTCTTCAAATTTGCTAAAACATAATTATTGTGTTTTAAGTTTTATAAAGCTTTTCCTTTTAAAATTTTTACAAATAAAAGCAAGGTATCATATCTATAACTTATGAATAATAGGTCATGTCCTGTGTCTTTTCCTTAAAAAATATCTAATATTTCTAAACCTTTACCAAGTCAAACACTTGTGTCCTGTATATGTAGTGTGAGAAAATATGGTGCTTTATAGATTGACTTGAATATCAGTTCAATGTTTGAGCTGCAGTTGTCCATACACAATGAAATTTGCATTTGTATTAACACCAGTTTGTATGTTTCCTAGGTCCCTATTTAGATGGTGCCCTATTATATAAAGAAAATGGCGTTGTCTAGGAAAAAAGTGTAAAAACGTACTTTTTAAAATGGGCTGAGGAGAGATTTGCAATGTTGTCCTAATGAGCTGATGTATAGGAATTGAAAGAGTATAGCAAAAAACAGTAATTCAAGCCAACACGCAGTAACTAAGAGAAACCCTAGAACTTCTTCCTCACACCCAAGCTAGGGTTCAAAAACCTAGGGTTTTCACTTTTTTTTCCCTGAAAATAAAGTCACGTGAATGCCCCATGGACCACTTTTATATCCTTTATTTTTTCTTGGGTAAGTTAGTTGGGAAAAGGCCCCCTACCCGATTTTTCATTAATAGTAAAAAAGAAAAATACAGCTCATATAGTTGCAACCCTAGAGTAGGGCATTTGTGGCACATCATGATGTAATATTCAAAGAACATTATTGTTAATCCCTATTTCCTAAGTTAAGTACAAAAGTCCATAATGCCCTTGATCTAACTTAAAATGACCAAAACAATCCTAATTTAAAAAAAAAAAAAGTCCATAATGACATTTTTACCCTGATAAAATAAAATGTTTGATAAACAGTAACTACTTTTATAAACAATTCCCAAAATATTAAAAATATAAAATCCTGTAATCCCAAAAAAACTAAAAGAACCCTAAAATTAAAGTTAACTAAAAGTATACATACTTGGAATTTAAACAAAAATTAAAAAGTAACTTGGTCTTGCATCAGTCGGTCATTTAAAAATGGCAAGTGGACAACCAATTGGAATACTCCTTAAATAGAATTATATTATTGCGGGCAATGATGTAGTTCAATTTTGAAATTTCAAACATCAATTTGTTACCTCAATATTTCAAAATTATATTTGTCCACAATTCAATGAGCTTCAAAATTTCAAACATCATACAAACATCATGCTTAGACCTAGTTTGGATGGATTACTTATCAAGGAATGATCTCGTTCTTGCTCTCGCCCATTGAGGAGTGAAGGCATGTGGTTTTTCTGCCCTGCTATTCACGGGTAAGTGCCAACCTCTTTCCAGCTTATGATGTAGAGAAATTGAAAGAGAACACCAAACATTAGTAATTCAAGCCATACACAACAATAACTAGGAGAGACCCTAGGGTTTCTTCCTCACAGCCTGGTTGGGTTTCAAAGCTTAAGAGCTTTCAATTTTTTTCTTTTCTTTCTGAAAAGTAAGTCATGTGTATGACCTCCACGGGCGACTTATATATCCTTTATTAAATATTCAAAGGACATCCAAAGAAGAAATTGACCTTAAGCTCAAAAGTCTATAATGCCTTTATCTAACTTAAAATGACCAAAATAGTTCTAACTTAAAATAAAATTTGTAATGGCAATTTTACCCCTGATAAAACAAAACATTGTTGGGTTTTTCTGGCTATTTAAAGGCTTTATGAGAGTATGTAACCAATTTTATTATAGTGGAGCAATGAACTCCAGTGGGATTATGGTCTAGAGGGATCGAAGTTGGCAATATTGTTGCCGAGACTTTAACTATGCTTGACGAGCTAGGCCATTTGAGTACTAAAACTAGAGCACAATTGAGAAGGCTTAGTAGGCCCTTTGATGAGGTCAGAGATGTCCAACATAGTGAGCCAAGGGACTGTGTGACCCTTGTGTGTGATTTGTGCACCTAAAGGGATAAGGGCCAAAGCCTCATCATAAACCATCACACGACATGTACACATGATAGCCGTATCAGGTTGCAAAGCACCTTTGAGGGTGATGCACTGATATGTGTATATATGAGAGAGATAGCCCCCTTGCACCAAACTGCGATGTGTGTACATAGGTCTGTGTGACCTAGGCTTGTCCCTAAGGGGAACCTGTAATCCATAATCTAGGATTGTGTCCCCTCACCTATAGATTGATTTTGGTAGCCCAATTATGAACCCCTGTGATGGACTGTGGGTCATCAGAACTACTAGGTCAGTTTGAAAAAGTAAGTATGGTTCATGGTCTCTAGTAGAAGTGCTTCAGTAATTTTGCATTTTCCCTAACATTGTTGGATCTAAATCCCGTCAAATTAATTTAGAAGTAATTAATTTGACTATAAATGATTTTTGAATATTTAAAAGTCTCTGGATATTTTATTTTCTCAAAACAGATTCATAAATAGGCTTAAATTGAATTTTCTGTATTTAATTATTTAGAGAGAAAAATAAAATAGTAATTCTAAAAATCAATTTCATAATTTTGAAATTAATAAAACACATGGGGGCCCATTATACTCGATGGGCCCCACCAAATTAGAGCATGTGCAGAAGTGCATGGGACCTACTAGAGGCTCCATGGGTGGCATGCCCCACATATTACACGCCTTCCTATTTTGTTAAGGCATATGATATGCCATTCAATCAAATTGATTAAAAGGGAAGTTTGGAAATGGAAAAGATATTTTGACTTTTCAAAGAGGTATGTGTAAGAGAGTCGAGAAAATAAAAGGACAGAATATTGAATTTTCTCTACACTATATTTGATGGGATTAAGGAAGCTGAAGGATAATGTTCTAGCACCTCCCATTAGATCATGATAGGTGATCTATGGATTGTAAAGCTAATATCTCTCACCCCACAGGTCTTATATGATTCATGGTCAAGATCGGATCTCCATAAGGATGGTTAAACCTTGAAACCCTAACCCTAACCCTAACCCTGTGTCTCATTTGGGGCCCCATCTCTACACCTCGAGACACGTCTCTCTCTGCTCACAAGGTGGGACATTACCCTCTTTCTCTCTCTTATATCTCTCATCTCTTTAGGGATTGTAGGCTTTTATTTATTTATTTTGGCAATCTAGTAGTTATTTAGAAAAGCAGTTAGAGTGCTTATAGAATATTTGAAAGTTGGACATGGTGAACTAGCACGCTATTTGTTTAGAAAAGCGGTTAGCCTACAATTTCCATACAGTGGTTATTTTGCTGGACATTGGTATCTTCCAATGCCATTATTTTAAGGATGTTGAGCTTTTGTGAGATTCTTGTGTTTTCTGAAACCTATATTTTAACAAATAAATCACTCCGTGAGATATTGATATGTTCAAATTCCAATATCTTACTACATTCCGTATGAGGCATCGATATTTCAAAAATACCACCATCTCACAGAGGAGGTTTTCCAAAAAACAACTTTGTTTTGATCAATGATTAACAAATTGCTTATACAGATAGGTAATAGCTGGTCCAGATTGGAATTGCCCAAGAACATGCTGGTTCATGAGCTGAAGTGGCGGTTCATTTAATTTGTAGTGCATAATGCATATAAGTCATACAAAAAATTGTAAATAACTTTGGTGGTTAGAGCTCTCTGACCTTGTCCATAAGGCCGGAGGTTCAAGCATTCCTGGGAGCTTTTTTCTTTTGATAAATACTAACTATATGGCATGCATAGCATTTTATATTGTTTTTCTTTTAATCGTTAAAAAGAAAGGATGATTCAAATGTCTGACTTTGTGGTGAACAACTTAAGGTCCAACCAATAAAACACTTAATCATGTGCTAAAATATATCTTATTTAGTGCATACATGCATTTTCTTGCCTTTGGTTTTTTGTGATCACTGATCCAGCCTATCCCGGTTCGCCGATCCAAGCAATCTGGTTTGTGATTGGTTGGGTGCAATCCACTCCACCTACCCGTTTTTTAAAACACTGCTTTTGATAGAGGGGCCAAATTGGAAATTGCCCCGTCAATTTTTGAGCCCCCTTTTGATGTCTACTTCGTGTGTACCTTGCCATTTCAAAAATACGACAAAGGGATAGGTGAAATGTTAGGTAGTGAATATCCTGAGTGTGGTTTGATAAATTTCCCTTATATACCTGGTTACTTGCTGTAGAAGTTATCTGACTTACTCTTTTCCAAAATGTCAGGGCCTATCTGCAGCAGTTCTTGAGGTGTATAATATACTGCCCAATTTGGTATGCATTACGATATTTCACTTGAGTGCTTCGTATTTTTTATGGATTGACATGTACCAATTTCTGTTCAATTGTACTGCATGCTGGTATGAATGGAAAGAGAACTTTTCTTGATGATTATTATTTACTGACCTGTGCTTTATGGAACTTACCCTTTGTCTCTCCACCTCTCTCTCCTCTCTCACACACACACACACACTCTCTCTCTCTATGGGTAAACTAATGGGGAAAAGGTCCCCTACTATGTTTTCATTGGTGACAAAATGATTGATACAAGTTGACTACAATGACTGACCCTTAGAAATGGGGTATTAAGATATTAAGCGGAAAAACAAAAAAAGATACATCTGTAAAATCTGGGAGCCTCACCAGCCAAATCTTCTCTTTTGATGCCTTTGCTCCTTGCTTTGCAAGGGTATCTTCTGCCTGTTCAGCATGTGAAAGGCTGAGTGTTGTGGTTCAATATTAGAGTATGGAAATTAATGTGCAATTTTTACATGTGTGCTTTTTATATGTTTTCGACAAAAGGTTGCCTGAAATGATTCTTTTAATGACTGTAGCATTCTTCAGAAAGATAAAGGTATTGAGACAAACTATTCCAACTTGTTATATGAGCGCAATATGCCATTAAAAAAAATCTGAGCATTACCCTGTTCATTCTGAGACTGTCAGTTGTTAAAATTCAGTATCGATAGCAATTCCCAAACATTTTAGCTAGTTACAAAGTTCTGCACATTTGACATTTGAAGCAGACAGTCCTATTAGTCATCTGGTTGTGGGAGTTTAATTTCTCTTTTCAAATCAAAGTCTGATGTTTGGAAATTTGAGGCTAAAATTTGTTATTTGACATGCAGTAATATTTAATACTTGAGAATTAGTATTATTGTATACGAAACCAAATTAAAAAATTTTTGGTTCCTTTCGGATGTATTATGAGGGTGAAGACATGTTTCTAGCTCTCCTTTTCATCAGTCTTTGCTGCTCAAGGAACTTGTTGTATTTACTTGTAGTGACACGATCAGTAGATCTGCTTGTTGATTTTTAATGGTCATCAGTCTATAGAATATTTGAGATAAACTTCGAGTCGTAGGTGTTTTTAATAATTTACATTTGATACCATCATTGTCTCATGGACATCTTGGTTAAAGTGGTACTTGTAATGGTTTATGAGCCTATATTATGCATACAATTATATTCAAAAGATACAACTTCTGCCCATGAGGCAAGGATGCACATTATGCCTATATGCTGTACATGATATCAGAAGTACCCTTGACCATGGAAGTGATTATTTTACCACTGTAGTGTACTTGTTACTAAATGTACAAATAACATCTTTCATGACAAGTTTCTACGCTGGTTTACTGTTGGTTATGGTTTTATGGTACTTGCTTGGTTGGCCTTTTCTGCCCCATGCATGGAAGTTTTGGTGTAACAAGATCTTGAGGAGTTAATTGGCATATACTGCATCTTAACTTCAGATGATGAACTAGGAAATTTCGGTTAGAAATGTTGCTTAATTACTTACTGATTGGGGAAGAAAAAATGTGGCTTGTCTAGGTAGGCATAAAAAATGTGGCTTGATTGGTTATTTGACATTACGTTGCATTCTATCCATTGAAATATTTTTTAGACTTCTTTGTGACAGCTGGAACAAACTAAATAATAAAACTTTTATTTTAATATCTTTTGTTTCTGTGCTTGTTTACAAACAGGATCTACTGGTTCCTGCACTCATGAGAGAAAGGACTGAGTTTTCTGCAGCGAATTTGTCTATGCTCCCCGGCATACCCATTAGGCCCATGCTTTCTAGGTACTCAGTTAGTATAAGTATATTCTGTTATGATGGGTAAATTTTGTTCGAGAATGCATTAGGTCTTTTGGTTATTGTTTCATATTGTCATATATTTTGGTTGTTCGCAACAACAGAATTACCAATGGAGTTTCTCATGCCTTGAAAAAGTTTGAAGGAAGAGCTTTTACATGTGAATATAAGTAAGATTCTTGTCTGTTAGTTGGCATCATCTATCTTTTCTATCTGCCCTTTTTGTTTTGGCTTTGTCACATGGCATCTCACTCTCTGTAAGGTGACTACAACATATGAGTTCTAGTTTTAGGCTTACATCTATTTTGTATCGCTTACATTTGTCTGTTTTTCCTTAAAAATGTTGTTAATTGAAAGTAGCCATATCTGAGGTTTTTAAATTCCATAGTAGTGTCCAAGGTTCTAAGATAGACAATGAATTATGTTATTCTGTGTTGGACTTCTGGCATTCTAGTTGCCTATATTTTTGGTGTTTCTCTTTTCCTTTTCTTATGTACATTTTGATCCTTGTAGGTTCCCCTATCAGTGTGATGAGAACATCAAACCACACCACCTTGTTCTTCCTGTCAGTCTTTAAAGAGTCCATTTGGCCATCAATTTCTTGATGCTTCTTAAATTGCATCACGTATCTTCTTTAGAAAATTATTATTTGAATATGCAACGGCAGTTTGTTGATAATTTACTTCATAGATGATGAGCAAATGGCATTTTCTTGAAAATTTGTCTCAGATATGACGGGCAGCGTGCTCAAATTCACAAATTGATGGATGGTTCTATACGTTTATTTTCACGGAATGGGGAAGAAACAACGTGCAGATTTCCAGATCTGGTGAAGATAGTCCAAGGATCATGTAAACCTACTGCAATGACTTTTATATTGGATACTGAGGTAGGTAGTTAGTTTAAGATCAAATTGATAGTCTTGTTATTGGACATGCTGGTCATATTTCTGGGTTGACAGGTATACCTCCTAGTGATTTTCTACAAATTTTTTCCTTCATCCCTAGGTTGTTGCAGTTGATCATAAGAATGGGAATAAGATCCTGCCCTTCCAGCATTTATCTTCACGTGAAAGGGGGGGTAATGATTCTGTTGTCACACTTGACAGTATAAAGGTGAAGTTATTAATTTGCTTTACCATTTCTTGCTATTCCATTGTCATTTCTTTGTTGTTTTCTCGTGCAAATAATGTAGGCATGTTTTAGAGAACGACAAACACTTTCATTAAATTTCTCGGATCTGTATTATGTATTCTTTTTATATTTGTGATTGACCTACTCTAGATGTATGACTATCCATTAAGTGTGATGGTTCTATTCCAAGGATTTTTTGTTTCGTATGATCCTTGTTATCATTTTCCCCTTTTCTCACTTTTTTTAGAGTTATATAAAACAGTGGCTGACACTAGGATGTTCTGCATGAGTGGTTGTTTGTTTCTTGTACACTGCTGCAAGCAAACTTTTTTTTTAATTAAAAGTGATTAATCAAATTGACAATCCAAATAAGTGTCAGGAGCAAATAAACAGGAGGGTGATTTTGAGGCAGCATCTCAATTAAATAAAAGTACTTTTAAAAAACTTGCTGAGTCAACTAATAGGTCACCTGATTTGACTCGGCTAGGTAACCTGGCCAGCCTCAGTGAGTTATACGAGACTCAGGTGACTCCTGCCAATGCTCAGCTGAGTCTTTATGATGTTCAGTTCAGCCAATTTGATCCCATAGCAGTTGGCTCAGAACCTGGCCGAGTGCCAACCCGAGTCTTGAGTTTAAAAGCATAGGATAAAGGAATGCAGTATCCACCTTAGAGATTTAGGTATTCGACAGTGTACCAGCCAAAAATCAGCAGACTCATTGGCTTCAAGAGTATATGAGAGGACTCTGTCACAGGCTTGCAAAGCTCAAACACATCTACAAATATTTCTGCAAGATGCCATAGACAAATTGTAGAAAATATTAGTTTGTCGGATAATTCTCTATTCCGATGATACATGTACACTCTGTGTAACTGGAAATTTTATAAAATTCTCTCATTTGTTGCTGTCAGTTTTAACTTTCCACACCTAAGATATTATCATTTGCTGCCAACAATATCAAAGTTGGTAAAGATATCAAAGCCGTACTATGGACATATGGTAAATATGTTTTCAGCATACTAGCATTGTGGGGATGCTGTTTAATTCAAAATTGCCTGGTTGAATTTGTGAACTTCAGCTGTAAGGTTCCATGCCTGCGAGAGTTTCATATCGGGCATTAAAATGCTGCAATTTGTTCAGATAAATAGGCTATAAACTAGTCTAAGGTAGCAGATATTTTAATCATGTGCGAATATGTTTTACCGTACTTAGTATTAGAGCTTTCAACCTTTCAATGGGCACTCTTTGTTGAGACGCCATATATCATGGTATCTCAATGTCACTTGTTATCCTTGTATCAGAGAGCGGTGGAAGTCGAGTAAAATTCCGAGAAGTCATATCACATTCCAATATTGAACTGTTTCAATGCAAATCGTCTCAAATGTTCTACATGTTCAGCTTCAACACTTGGCTTGAGAGTTCCACCTAAGAGATTAAGACTTATCCTTGTCTCATCGTTTGGTGTAGACGATTAGTTTAGGTTATCATAATGGTATAGACGATTAGTTTAGGATATCATTTTACATCACAATCTTTAATTGATGACCATGAGTTGCTGACAATGTTTTGCTCTATATGTTATTTCTTATCATAGTGATAATTTCCCAACCAATATTTTACCCTTTTCCTTCAATGCGCAGGTTGACATTTGTGTCTTTATCTTTGATATAATGTTTGCAGATGGAAAACAGTAAGGCTCTGCAAACTTTCCTCTTTCCTTTAAGTTGGTCCTGGTTGAAACTGCTATGTTTGAAGTTTTGAGTTTCATGAGAATTTGTAAGGAAATGAAATTTGTATATGAGCTCATTGCCGAAACTGTTCTGCAGTTTCAGAATGATGTATTATTATACCATCTTGTGTATGCTATGACATGACTGTTGTTTTGTTTCATGTTAGTATGATTCAGAATCACTGCCAAATAAGTATCCTTCTTTTCATTATCCAAAAAAAAAAAAGTATACTTCTTTTTCAGGAGACAGCGTATATTGGCATCTTGAATCTATAAATTGCACTATCTCTTTGTTTTCCATCACAAAAATCAAAATGTGATTGTTCTGTTTGTTTTGGATAACTTTGAGCCAAGCCAACATAACAAGTATCATGATGTAAAAAGAAAGCACTTCTTGTTTGAAATTTATGTGGGCTGATTGGAGTAACTTTTCTTTTGTGGATGTGGCCCCTAGTTATGGGAATTCCTCTACCAAGGTCTTGGCCTTATCGGGGATCTCACTCCCACGATTCTTGAGAGGGTTTTCTTAGGCGCTGTAAGTGCCTAGCACAAGAGATTCCATTTCTGCCCCCCCGGGCCAAAAAAAAAAGCAAATCTCGTGTCCAAATTTTCAGGACTGCTATCCCACGATTATAGAAACCGTGTCATATTTCAAGTGGGACGGGTACCCAATTATAACCAAGATTACAATCCGCAGACCATTCGGGGTCGCTTCCCATAGTATGAAGACATTATCCTTTTTCTTTTTTTGGGGGTAGTTCAATGGTAGTGATGAGGAGCAACATTATTTTTGTTTTTTATTTTTATTCAATTTCAAATGATGTATATTATAGTTTTAGTTTTAGTGTTTTTTTTTTTTGAGAATTTAGTTTTAGGGTTTATTTCTAGGGGACTTTTAGTTTTTTCGGAATTCTAGGCTTTTGTTTTATTTATTCGTTTCATGAATACTATTCACAAATATTGTTTACGAATACTGCTCACAGCGGTAAAATTGTCATTAGGAATTTTAAGCTTAAGTTAAGATATATGGGTCGATGTATTATCTGTTTGGACTCTTTTTGTACTTGAACATGGAACATTAAATAACTGTAAATAAGAGTATGGAGCCTTAAAGGGGTCATTCCACTTGATTTTTAGAAATTGGATGAGAGAAAAACTTAGGCTTTTAGAACTCTAGCTTGAATTGTGCATGTGTTTGGCTTTTTTTCTTGCTAATTTTACTGTTTTCTCAAATTTTTCGACATCAAATGGGTATTAGAGTTCAACGATCCATACAGATAGTACTATAACACGTTATTGCAATATGGTACTGTAGCATGTTATTGTAGTATGATACTGTAGCATCATTTTTTGTGCCCTAGATCAACAACAAAGGCTAGATCTTGCTGATTTTGGCAGGTTTTTATTGATCATCTGCCTAGGATTTGTGATTTTCGACGATCCCATGGCGGCAAGGATCTATATTATAATTCTTTCATCCTTGATCTCAGAGATGAAAGAATTAAGGAACTTGAATGGCAAGTTTAACAGTTGATGCAGCAGTTTGCGAGCCTTAATAATGGGCAAGACGGTGATCATCCAGCCCAAGAGGATCTAGATTACAAGCCTTTTCACTTTTGCGCTCTGTGTGGGGAGTCGAGTGATGAGGATAGTGACAGAAGACCTAGTTTTGGGGAACATCACTCTAGGATTTTCAATTTGAAGGATGAGATTCTTGATTTTGTCACAGATTGTATAAAAGATCAGCAAGTTATAGATCTAATCTTTGATACATACTCTGATGAACAACAAGATCCTTTTAGGGATCTGATCTATAATAATAAAGATCAAGATGATGATGAAGAGATTTTGGAAGAGGGTAAAGTATATGGAGAGAAGGCAACATGAGGAGTAATCCAAATCATGTCCTTTGGAGATACCACTAATCGAAGAGGTAGAGCATTTAAGAAATTTAGGGTATTGCAATTAGAGTAGTGCTATGAAACGTGTTCAACTCATAAATCACAAATTGTGGCCCTGGATTCTGAGAGTAATGACATAAATGTTGAGAAAGTCACTAAAGACCAGAAAATTGAGTTTGGAGTATCCTACATGATTTTCAATGAGAGTTTGACAAAGACATAAGATAAATAGATTAACGATCAACACCTTCAGTATGGCTCATAAGTTTGAGCCCTTGATAGTTTGTAAAATTTTGTATGTCTCATTTGTTCTTGTAAATAGGTACCACAATATTTTTTTTCCATTCGTATTGCATTTTATTGTTCTCAACATCTTGTTGAACAACTTGGTCAGCCAACATATGCCAATCTTCCCCATGCCCTTCCAAACCTCTATCGGGATACCACATGTTCTAAAGCCTTTCCTATCTTCATCCTCAACATTTTTTTCACTTTTGACATTCTAATATTGCGAATGTATCTATCACCTCCGCCGTTATTTATGCCAAAGGTTCCTCCAAGCGCTGTATTCCTATTATATTCGTCTTTTAACAATTTTTGAAAACAAACTCTCTTCCTTTCGTTGATCTTGTTATCCTTCACCAAGACACTTTGATCCTCACTCTTAATGCATTTAATATGGTCTAGATCCCTACACTTTCCTCTCATTTTGGTTAGTTTGAAAGGCATCTTTTTCACCTTTATTTATCTTAATTATTGTATAGATTATCATATGCCTTAAGTTTAACCTTACTATTTCCTTATTACATTGTTAAGTTTTGTAACATAATCGTTTTTTGCTAATGACCTTTTGAACCTCCTCACTCTACCACTACGTTTTCTTATCAAAATTTCTTTTCCTTCTAGTTTATTCTAGAACTTCTTTTGTTACTTTCTTAATACAATCAGCCATCACATTTCACATTAACTTCGTGCTTAGAGTTCCACTTTCCTTCTTTTACTAATTTATCCCTAAAGTAAGTGTGGGACATAGTCACAAGTTGTGATGGAGTGCCTTAGTATTTCCACATTTTCCTTAACGGAGTTGGATCCAATTTCCATCAAATAAATTTAAAATGTTTAATTTTATATTAAATAATTTTTATAATAGTAATGTGAATTTTTAAATAGCTTTGGGTATTTTATTTTATGAAAATAGATTTTTAAAAGGGCTAAAATTGATATTTCAGGAATTAATATATTCAGAGAGAAAAATAAAATACTTATTTTTTTTTTAAATTGTGGGGGCCCAATATTCATTGCAGCTGCCACATTAGGCCCATTGAGATGGGGGCGTGGGTCCCACAATGGCCTCCCTAAGTGGGACACCCCACTCTTTCCTTGTTTCCTTATTTTCTCATAATGTGGCTTGTTGAAGAAGCCACATAGGTTGATTTGAAATTTAAAAGGAAAGATTTATGAAATGAGGATGATTTTTTTCAAAATAGGAAAGTATAGAGATTGATTGAAAGTACATACAATATTTGATGGGATTAGGTTAAGGAAGTTGAGGGATAAGGTTCTAGCACCTTCCTTTAGATCATGACGGCTAATCTAAGGATTGTATGGCTATGATCTCTCACCCCACAGGTTACCTACGATCTATGGTCAAGATAGAATCTTTATAATGATGGCCAACCCTAATTCCAAAAACCAAAAACTCAAAATTATATATACATTATATTGGGGGGTCCTTTCTCTACACCCCAAGCTTGCCCATCCCTCTCTCTTCCTCCTAGGGTGGCACGCCACCCTCTCTCCATTCTCATCTCTCTCTCACTATCTTAACACTTAGAAGAAAAAGAGGGGCACGCCCTTGTATACTTGTGAAGGGGGGCACGCCCCACATAGATGTGATCAAGAGAGGCCCATGTTCTAGTCACATGCCCTCATATGCTAAGAAAAAAGGTTTAGCCAAACTTCTCATTTGCTGAGATTCAAGAAAGACCAAAGATCTTGTTCGCCATCAGTGGAGGAGACTCGTTGTGGGGTGTATGAAGTCCTTGTGAGTAACTTGAGGCAAGGTATTCGGCAATTCTAGTGGCTCCATGTTTCTTGATTCTTCATGCATTGTATTTTTTTTTGTTGTATAGAATTGCAATGTATGTAAGAGAAGATCCTAGATTGTATTAGGGTTTATTTTTAAATTTAGATTGTAATGTTGGACATCTGTGAATGATTTAGCTTGTAGAATAAGAGAAAGAAAAGAAAAATTTTAACCTATAAATATTGTGCTAGATCATATAGTCCTTTCACTCTTGACATTTAATGCATTATGTTTAAGCCCAAATAAGGCCACTGGATGCACAGGAGGGAGTACCTCCACACCCAAAAAAAAAAAACAACCATGCTTCCCTTTTTTATGTCAGGGGTATATGTTCAACCCATTTTTTTGACACACATCCTCGACTCTAGTGAACACTCCCGCGAGAAGAGTTGAGCATAGGAAAACCGAACAAATGGTTTTCTAAAGAGAGTCAACCATCTATAAAATTGAGTGCACTGATAGAT
>NW_006498435.1:826467-841935 GCF_000471905.2 Amborella trichopoda
TAAGGTAAGTAGTAGTAGTATTATTCTACTATATATATATATATATATATATATATATATATATATATGGAAGAGTCTTAAAAACACCTATAGGTGAATTGCGACAGTGTCTCGCCTCACCACGGACATGCTATGTCTGTGGCAATTTATTGAACGACGTGTGGTCCGTGGAGGTTCCATATGTTTTTTTACCACCATGGACTTGCTATTTCTGTGACGGTTTGCTCACCATGGACGTGCTAGGTCTGTGGTGGTATTTAATCCTCACCGTCCGAAAAAATCGGATGGTGTAGAGCCTATGGGCGAAAACACTGTTCATTTTCGCTCATAGGCGTTGTGTAGTGGCTTACTATATATATATATATATATTTTTTAAGTTGTTCACATATTTTCTAAGACTATTTTCAAAATTTGGGGTCAAACAAATTCGATTTAGAGGGTGGTGACGAGGGTAGTGTACTTGGGGCATGGGCCAACCTAAGCATCCATGCTCGCATGTATTTTAGTAGATAGATAGATAGATAGAGTTTTCCAATGTAATTGTAGTACAATTATTCATTTGTAACATAAGTTCTAGGGACTGCTCCTTGAGAACGTTCTCAGGCACTCCTGAGGTAGGGAACCTCATCCATGGTTTGATCCTCTGGCCCCGCTACAGTTCTCTCTCCCAATAATTATGATCTTGTCTGTAGTTTTTCTTCTTTTTTTTGGGGGGTAGATCGGTGGGGAATTCAGGCCCCTACTGGTTTTAGAAACAGTGGTTTTCAGTCATACTGCAATTCAGACCAAGAAAGATAATTTTTAGAAAAAGAAGGGACATGAAAAACTTGAGAAAAATAGGTAGTAGGATTAGTTAAACCTGATTATTACCTCATTTCTGCTTGTGAACTGAATGATTCTCATTAATTTTCTGAACTATGAATGATATCTGAAAATAAGAGCAAATCAAACTTGATTATCTAGAGGTCAATGACGTGTGTATGAATGCTGAGAATTACATATATCAAAAGAGTTATTTTCTTGCATAATAGATAATGACATTAACATGAGTAATCTTATCTAAGTCATGCTTTCACAGGTTGTTGAATTATCCACTACGTCAAAGGAGACAGTGTATGTGCCTTTATTTTGTAAAGTTTGTTGTATCACTAACTTAAAGCTTAGTGTGTTCTCTACCCTTGAGATTTCTTCATATTAGGTAACTTGCT
Source organism: Amborella trichopoda (assembly GCF_000471905.2). The sequence goes on from NW_006498435.1 coordinate 827,676, forward strand.
TTTGTCTATATATTTGAAATGTAGATGTGAAGGACTTGTTTCACAATGAAAATCGTGGTTACTTGGAGTTTGCAAAGGAGTTGACGGTAATCCTTTTGTATTAGTTCAGTTTATGATTACCCTCAATTGTGATTATTCATTCCTTACAACAGGTTGTTTGTAGGTGGAGGGAAATGAAGCATGCTTGAGCTCTCTGGCTACAGTGGTTAAGATGAACTCATTTCTCGAAGATGCATTTAACTCCTCTTGTGAAGGAATAATAGTGAAGTCTCTCGATGTTGATGCTGAGTATGCTGCCTCGAAGCGTACTGACACATGGTTAAAGGTTCTTTGATAATTCCGGTTTATTCTTTGGTTTTATTGATTAGATCTTTAGAAAAGGATTTTACTATGTTATCATTTTCCTATTTTTATCATGTACAAATCTTTTGGAATGATTGGCCTGAAATTTTACGAAAATCTGATGAGAGTAAGTTAACATTGTAGGTCAAACGAGACTATGTTGAGGGTTTAAACGACACTCTAGACTTAGTACCTATTGGGGCCTGGCATGGGAATGGAAGAAAAGCAGGATGGTAATAAGAGATGTGTATAACAACTGCTTCCTATAATTTTTTTCTATGAGAAAATTTTATCTTGAAGAAAATTACCTTGGTTTTGTATTTCAGGTTCAGCCCTTTCCTCATGGCATGCTATAACCCGGACACAGAAGAATTCCAAAGTGTGTGTCGTGTCATGTCTGGATTTTCAGATACTTTCTATATAGAGGTGAATATCCTGAAAATTTCATTAATATATAAAGTTTAACAGCTACCATTTCACAGAAGCTATTTGATGTACATGATTTCTGGCAGCGTGCCTTTGACAGTGCGTAACTTTTTGCTCATAGTTCATAATAGGGCGTATTCATATTCTATAGAAAGCACTTTCAAGCCCTATGATGTCTCAACCTGTTCTGTCAATTGCGGAAATTGATTTTGTCAGAATAGACCTCTAGAGACCCAAAATTGGCCAAGCGTAAACAGAAAAATTAAGGGTAGCTATTGTTTTGGTTGTTTTGGACTTGATTGTCTTTTCCTGCTTTCTTGCTTTTTGTTTATGCTTGTGATTTGAACTTTTTAATGGATGATCCACATTGTGCTTTGGCTAGGATTAAATTTATAAATAGGTTATGATGTAAGGGTGTGATTAGTTTTTGAGTTCTAATTCTATCCTTAAGGTTTCCTGGTCTATCCAGATGTGTGGCTATGGAGGTTAGCTTGTAAGCTCCCTTTACCATTTTGATCAGGTTTCTCTTGTTTTACTTTGCCTGATCGTTCCTCAGTCAACTGTTATCTGAGTGGGTCGACTCCCAAAGCACCTTGGATGCTTTGTAATTGTGCGCGATGACCACTAGAGGAGCTCGTGGAGGCCACGGCCATGGTGGTGGTTTTGGGCCTATGAAGGATGTCTTGTTGAAGTGATTTGAGGAAGTGGTGCAAGAGGTGTGCCAAACTCATTCCAAGCAGGGTTTGCTTGTCCGTGAGAGTGATGAATCGGAGTCTGGAAAAGATAACCCTTTCATAACCAGGGGAGGGTTGAAGCTCCACTTCTTAACTAGGGGAGGGACCCTGACCTGTCCCTCGAGGAGCATCTAGTACGATCCTTGGAAGTAGCAGATAAAGACATGTGGGTTGATGTACGTGAGTTTTCTGGTTGGCCACAAACAGAGGACTTCTTAAATTGGCTTGCTAACATAGAGATTTGAGTGGAAGGAGCTATCTGAGCAAAAGGAGGTGAAGTTTGTAGCCACCTAGATGGAGGGGTATGCCCTCATTGGTGGCAGCAATTGCAGGCAAGTAACTTGGAGAGAGGGAATGAGTAAATTTCGACCTGGAGGAAGATGAAATCATGTTTAAAAGCAAAGTTCGTCTTGGTCGATTACGCCCAAGGTCTATACCAGAGGTTCCATCATTTGAGCCAAGAGGAGAAGAGTGTGTAAGAATATATATATATATATATATATATACACACACACACACGAGTTTACCTGCTGACGAGCTGAGGCAAAATTTGCACAAATGATGATCAGGTTATAGCACTCTACTTCAGTGCCTTGAAACTCAAAAATTCAATATGAGCTAATTGTACATCGGGCGATCAATGTTGATGAAGCGTATCAATTACCTTAAAGGCTGTGGCGAACTTGAAGAGAACCACTACTGTTCTCTTCTCTGACCGAGGGTCCTTTGCCACGAAAGGGCGTAGTGCTAATCTAAGGGAGCTAGAGCTAGTTGACCCTCGTTTTTGGCCCGGGGATAGGGAAAACAAGAACCTGACCATGACCAAGCCTTCATAAGCTCGAGATCAGAGCATTAGGTTTTTTCAATGTGGTCTTTCGAGTGCCCCAAGAGGCAACCCACCACACGCCTTATTTTGGCGGACGAGGATTATGGGGGTATATTGAAATGGATCCCCTCTATGATGAGGGACCTAGTAATGAACGAGAAGGAGGTGCAACAGAGCTGTATATGAATGAGGGGAGTTGCACATAATTAGGCTACTATGGTCGGCCCCGAAGATAGTCGAAGAGCCTTAGTTACGAACAAATATCTTTTGCATCAGATGCACCTCTCATGGTAAAGTCTGCACCATCATCATCGATTGTGGGAGTTGCGGCAATGGTGTCGTAGGAGATGGTGGACAGGCTCATGTTGAAGTGTGGACAACACTCTCTGCCCTGCAAGATCTCTTGGTTTAAATGAGGCAACGAAACCCTTGTTAACCACTTTATTTGGTTAATTTTACTCTTGGGAAATCTTACGAGTTAGTTTGGTGTACCGTGCTTCTTGTGGATGCATGCCACATTTTGTTGGGTTGCCCATGCCATTATGACCGCTTTTCCATACACAATGGGAGACGCAACACATATACCTTTTGGAAAAATGATGTTAAAATTACCCTGTAACGCTTGAAAGAGGATGCCCAACCTGAACCTAAGAAGGGGGAAAGTGAGGTCCTACTCCATGAATCAACGTTTGGGTGAGGACTGGAGCAGGGAATCGTGTATGCCTTATGAGGACCCTGTAATCCTTGAAAGAGGATATCCAATCTGACCCTAAGAAGGGGGAAAGTGAGGTCGTACTCTATGAATCAATTTTTGGGTGAGTACTGAGAGCAGGGGATCATGTATAAGCAAAAGAACCTTTTTCCTCCAACTACTATCCTCACTGTGTAGGGCCATTGGTCTGTGAGTTTAAGGATGTTATGCCAGAGGAGTCGCCTAGTGCTTTGCCTCCTATGAGGGAGGTGCCAGTTGTCCAAACCAGCCCCACAATTGCAAGAGCCTATAAGGGCATGAGGAATTGCTTGGCAAGTCTTCGAGTTACTGGATATGGGGCTGATTAGGTAGAGCACAAGCCCTTACACTGTTTCTGCCTTGCTAATACCCAAGAAGGATGGATCGTGGCGGATGTTTCTGGACGACAAGGCAACCAACAAGATAAGTATGAAATACCGCTTCCCAATCCAACAACTTGATGACATACTTGATATAGTAGCAGGCTTAAGGGTCGTCAAGATCGACTTGAGGAGCAGGTATCACCAAATTCAAATTGGCCTGGTGATGAATGGAAGACCACATCCAAGACTTGGGAAGGGTTGTATGAGTGGCTCATCATGCCATTTGGATTGTCCAATGCCCCAAGCACCTTCATGTGGGTGATGTAACAAGTATTTTGGCCATTTATTAGGAATTTGTTGTTGTGTATTTTGATGATGTTCTTGTTTACTGCTCCATTGTAAAGAGCACTTCAGCCATTTGAGGCAAGTTTTTGAGGTTTTGCGCCCGGAGAAACTGTTTGTAAATATGAAGAAGTGCTCCTTTATAGCTTGATATACTAGGGATTTGTGGTGTCAGCAAAAGGGGTATGGTTGGACCAAGCCAAGTTGCAAGCTATTGAAGAATGCTAGATGCCAAAAGCCACAGGGAAGTAAGAAGCTTCCATGGCCTCACTACCTTTTACAGGAGATTATCAAGAATATTATAACTGTTATCGCTCGTAGGAGCAACTGTACAAAGAAAGACGCCTTTCACTGGCCTGAGGCTGCCGAGAGAAGATGACTAATTCTCCTGTGCTAGCATTACCACCTTTTGAGAGGTCTTTCATGCAACTGTGATGCCTCCCTTGTGGAAAATGGGGTTGTCCTTTACCAAGAAGGCAAACCAATAGCTTTCTACAGTGAGAAATTAAATGAGACCAAGGCTTAATGTTTTCCAACTAAGATGTTGGGTTCTATGCCATTGTTTGCAAGCTCAGCGTCACCGGTGGCACTGTCTCATACAATGAGACTTCATTCTGTTCTCAGATCATGAGGCATTTCTTACTTACAAGGATTCACCTTTGTTATTCGACACAAGGTTTGCAGCTAAAACATTGTGGCCTATCCTTTGAGCCGAATAACCTAATTTGGAGCTTGGAGCCCTTGCAGCTTCAGTGGTTTGATTCGGTATCCTGCCACAGCTATATAACACTGACCCCTATTTCTGTAAAATTGTTAATCAATGTGTGCAAGAGGGAAGCAAGGTTCCTACCTCTGACGTCATATTGAGGTGCAGAGGTAAGTCTTATTGACCTAGACTCAAACAAGATTTTCAACAGTTAGTGGAGAGGTATAAAACTTGCCAGTTTGGTCAAAGGCCTGTCTCAAAACACAAGCTTATAAGAAAACTCTGCCCGTCTCTTCCAACCCTTGGACAAACATTAGCATAGATTTTGTGGTGGGACTCCCTTGCGCTGCTAGAAGTTGGGATTCTATCTTTGCCATGGTGCATCGGTTTTTGATGATGGGACGCTTCATCCCATGCAAGAAAACCCTCGACTCAATCTGTACAGTTGATCTATTCCTCAAGGATGTGTTTTGCCTCCATGAAGTCCCCAAAACTATCATCTCAGACGGGGATCAGTGGTTCATGATTCACTTTGGGTGCACTCTTTGGAGGAAGCTGGGAATCCAACTTCAGTACAACAGTGCCTACCACCTGCAAACAAATGGTCAAACTGAATTGGTGAACTGAAACCTGGGCACTCTCATTTGGAGTCGAATCGGGACAAGTCCGGCTAGTGGGATCAGGCCCTATCCCAGGCAGATTTCTCCTACAACAGTACTGTCAATAGGTCGATTGAAAGATCCCTTTTTGAGGTCATATATAGTCAGCAGCCAAGCATAGTGCTCGATGTGGTTCCCCTTCCGGAGAAAGAACGAGCTAATTATGATGCAGAGGCTCTAGCCGAGCACCTTCAAGACATCCATAAGGTGTGAGAGAAGCTACAGGCGAACTATGCTAACTATAAGGATGACGCTAACCAAGAGAATGAGCATAATGAAGGATAGCCAGTGATGGTGTACCTGCATTAAGAGTGCTTTCCAGTTTGCCCTATCATAAGCTGAAATACGAGAAGATCATGTCAAGTCCTACAAAGAATAGGCAGCAATGCCTACAAAATTGAGCTTCCCGATGTAGCATATCCCTCATCAATGCTGTTGACCTCTACGAGTATAATGGAGCTCAAGTGAGCATAGGTGAATCCAAGTGGGAAGCCCAGCTGCCTAACTTATTCATGGGGTTTTGGATATTCGGACCATCACTGGTGTGGTTCCTATGATCAATACCTTGTCCATTGGAGGTGTAAACCAGAGTCAGAGTTTTCATGGATCTCAGATGAGGACCTAAAACGGACTGATGAGGAAGCATGGAGGTTCATGGCTAAGCAGGACTCGAGGGTGAGTCCTCCCTAACTAGGGGCGATTTATGTCTGCGGTTTTTGTGCAACATTCCTTTTGACATTGTATAACTTTTCACCCATAGCTCAAAATATGGCGAATTGGTACTCCATGGAAAGCCCTTTTAGAGCCCTATACCTGATTTGCCTATTGCACAAACCGATTTTGTCAAAAAACCTATTGCAGAAACCAATTTTGTCAAAACAGTCCTCTAGAGGTTTGAAAATTGCCTTCAAAGTGCGAACCACGAATGAGGGGTGGATTCATCTTTTGAGCATTTTGGACTACATTGTCTTTTCCCTCTTTCCTGTTGTTTATTTGCATCTGTGCTTTATAGTTTGTAATGGATGGTCCAGATTGTGTTTTGGCAAGGGTTAAGGATATAAATAGGTTACGATACGGTTGAGATTGGTTTTTGAGTTCTCTTTAAGGTTTCGCAGTTTATCCAGAGGTGCGGCTATGGAGTTTGACTTGTAAGCTACATTTACTAGTTCGATCCATTTGCAGGTTTTTCTTGTTTTTCTTTGTTTGATCCTTTAGGCATATTTCAGGTTTTTTTAGTTAGTGCGAATTACAAACTGGGAGTTACTTTGTAAATTATGTTTGTCTCAGCTCCCATCACGTATCTATTGTACGATGAAAAATGACATGCCAACAATACCGCCTCAGATAGAAATATTCCAGAGATGGATTTTGGAGGTTAAGAAAGTTAATTTTTTTTACTTGTGAGAACATTGTGAGTTTTTGTGAGGAGCAAGGGGTTGCCCTGTTTCTCCTTTACAAACCTTGTAGTGTCAAGTGAGTCCATGAGCAAACCTGTGCCACCTAAAGTTTGATTTTTCCCCTGATTTTATGGTTTTTATGTTTTAAACAAGCTTTTCAATCGAGGAATTAGTCATCCATGTTCTTAGGAAGTCATTTAAGTAGGTTGTATAGTTAATTTTTATATTTTTTGTAGATGGAGGAGTTCTTCTCCGGGGATAAGATTCTAGGCAGGAAACCAGCATACTACCAGACGGCTGACAAGCCTGACTTTTGGTTTTCTACAGAACTTGTGTGGGAAATAAGAGGTGCAGGTAAAATATATTATTTAATATGAAACCCTTCAGCACCTATCCAAAAAGAAAGGAAAGAAAAAAAAAATCAAGAATTGGATGTTGTTTTTCCAGTTCTTGACCTTTGAATCAGGTTTTTCTTGTGTATTGTTTTTGCAGACTTACTGACTTTAAATGAAATAACATGCATGGCAGACCTTACGATATCTCCAGTTCACCAGGCAGCATTTGGTTTGGTGCATCCCTCACGGGGCATTTCGATACGATTTCCAAGATTCATACGTACAGTGACCGATAGGAAACCAGAGGATTGCACCACTGCTATGGATATTGCTGATATGTTCAACAGGCAGACAAGAAAGCTGGATGTCGACATTGACGAGTGAGACAGCAAGTTTTATGTTGAAAATTTCGATACGAGAAGGATTGAGTGGTATTTTGTTCCCTTTCTGTGTTTATCTTGAATGGGTTGTTGAACACCCAGGTGGACTAGACTGAGCTTTTGGGTTCAGCTCCATTACAGTTGAAGAAGGCCTTGGTGCATGATCTCAGTCGTAAGTAACAACTCATTAGAATTAGCCATCAAAGCTTCCTTTCGAAGCTTGTTCTCGGAAGAGAGCATTTTTTAGGGGCTCTGCTTGGCTCAATTTTTGACATTACCATAAGCAGCCTTTTTAGGTAGTCTTTGGGTCGCTAAGCTGGGATTTGTACCTAGGTCGAGTGCTGGAACCCTATACACGAACCTCAAGCTAAGAGGTTGAACCTTGGGTTCAGCTCTTGTGAGGACAAGCCTCATGGTTTGGAAGAAGCAACGGTTTGTGGAGGGAGTTTGTTTCGAGAGCATACACTGGTGTTTGAATCAGCTCGTGCTTCATAGCGGGCAGTAAGCTTTTGGGAATGACAAGACTATTTTGTGGATATGTATATATTTGATATTGGCAGATGGGTTTTTTGTTGTGGTTCTTTCGTAGCCTTTATTTGTGTGCCCCATGCATGTACTAATTTCCAATGCATGGCATTAAACAATAAAGTGATGGAATCCATAAAATATAGAATGGACTGGACTAGTGGTCTAACCAATAAGACTGTTGAGCAGACACCAAATCTAAAAAAACTGGTTTTAAAAAAGCATGCAACTCTGCAGAAACCTCATCATCGTGGCTCATTAGGATCTACAAATTCAACAAATTGTAGCATGCATTCACACGTCTTTTTGATGGAAGTTTATAAAATTGGCATGTTGATGTTTATGTTGGCTCTTATCATTATTATCATCCTCATTCTCGGATCCTTGTCCCAACTAATGAATGCAAATAATAACAGGGATTGTCTACAAAGAGACTGTTTATCTTTTGTATTTGGAGGTCACAATCATTCATGTACCTTATATTTCAAAATGGGTTACTGTAAAACCGTCATTGAATATACACAAGCTTTTAAAAAGAAAAATTTCGGATTTCGTGACTCGTCGCAAGCCATTCAATTTGACATCTAATGAGACCTCTATGAACAAAAGATAAATGGTATTTTTGTAGACAATCCTATAATAACAAAAGGGGACATGCTGAGGAAGTTGTGATGTGATAATTCTGCATTAGAGTCTTGCCTTACATCCATTGAAGAGTCCAATATTTAATTTGAAAAGCAGGGCCAACAAACATTAATCCCTTTTGGATATACCTAGAAAGAAATAGCTTGATCTGCTTTACAAGCTGCAAACATATAAAAACCAAAACCTTTCTTCCACTTAGTTTCAATTAACGACCTTCCTTAATAGAAACTGTTTTGACTGTCTCATCTGAACGTCGCTTGGTATGCAAGAAGGTGATAATGCCGAGTAGTTTTAATGCAGCGTATCCCTTTTCCTTTGGATACATTGATATATTGCTCTAAATTGTGCACATATATATGATTGTTGGATAATCATATATTGTAATCGTATATTGGGACTTTAAATTTAAGGTTTTTTGGGTCCTTGAAAGTTAATTTCCAGGATATTCTTTTGTGGAAAGGAGGCATCTCTAATTATTTTCAATGATTGACGACCACATCGGGAGGAAAATCTTCCAATCATCCCCATTTTTACGTCATTTTTTAGAGTACATCTTTCAACTCATTATAGGTTAAAAATTTATTTTCCGAAGATGAATCTTCTTCTTACCCCATCATGCCTTCCTACAAACATATGCCTTCTTTTTCTCTGGTGAACCGTCGATCATCTTTCTCTCCATGGAATTTTCAAGTAAATTATTTTCGAGGGAGCTATATGGGCCCTCAATATAAAATAGTTGTTCTATCTTTCAAAATTACCCTTCTTAGACACTCTATTGTGATCTGGAGGTAATATAGCTTCAAGAGGACTGATGAGGCAACTTGCTACTAACAACTTGCAGCAATTACCCTCATATGGATGTTGCCCTTTTTGCGATATAAATGAACCCCGCCTATGCTTTAATGAGATTATAAATATTCATGATCAAGTTGGATCGTTTTCTGAATTCAACTACTTGGGAATCTCAATTTCCTTTGGCAAACGTGAATGCTAAAGGAAAATTCCCCTCAGACGACTGCAATTTTATTGCAAACTGATTTTGTCTTAGGCCTTTTAGAATGGAGGTGGCATGGTTGGAAGTGAGAAAGGCTGTAGATCTTATCAAAGATGTTTGGTGTACAACTGTAGTGTTGGGGTGGGCTGGGTATAGAGTTTTTTAAGTGATGATCTTAAAACAAAACCTTTTACAATGGAGAAAGGACCACAAATTTAATATTACGCATCGAATAGAAGATACTACTGGTAGAGTTGGAGGTATTGATGATTCTATTGATGCTAAGGGTCATGTGTAGGCTGAGGTATTAGGTGAGCGAATTTGTTGCAAATGGAAGAGGTTTATTGGAAGCAGCGATCACATATGAAATGGTTGAAGGAAGGCGATATGAACATTAAGTTTTTTCATGCAATAGTGAATGTCAGAAGGAGACAAAATGATTTGTCGAGTATTAGATTTCAGGGAGTCAATGAGGAGGATTCGGAAGCTTGGGAAATCGAGTTTGTTAATCATTTTCAAAGGCCTTTTCCTCTGAAATTCCATTTCATATTAACTTGAATGGATCACCTTTTAAAATTTTACCTCGTGAAGTGGATTTGGATTTGGAAACAAAAGGGATTATAGAAGACTTTAAGAGTACAATGTTTATGTTGCCAGGTGACAAGGCTCTTGGACGACCTGATGGGTTCCAATTAGTTATCTTTCATCGGTTTTAGTCTTTATTGAAAGAGGATTTGCTTTTGATGGTCAATGAGTTCCTAGAGAGGGGTGTTCTGAATAGAGGGATAAATTTGACATTTATTGCTTTAGTCCTTAAGAAGCCTTCGATTTCGAGGATTAATGATATTCGTCCAATTAGTTTGCTGAATAGCCTCTACAAAATCATCTCAAATGTGTCGACTGAAAGACTAAAAAGGGTTCTACATTTGTTGGTCTCCAGAACTCAATCAACGTTCATAAGTGGGAGGGTGATTATGAATGGAGTCTTAATTGTTCAAAAATGTATCCACACTAAGATACAAAGTATTGAGCCAGATTCTCTTATCAAGCTAGGTATGGAGAAGACATATGATCAAGTAGAGTAGAAAGTGTTGGATGAGATTCTTAGGCATATGGGATTTGGGTTTTTGTAGAGAAAGTGGATTGTTGCGTGTTTGAAGCTTCAAGCATATTGGACAAGGAGATCCTCTTTCTCTTTTTCTTTTCACTTTGGTGGGGGGAGCTTTTTGGCTCATGGTAAAAAATGTGGAAAATAGGAATTGGTTTTGTGGTTTCCAGGTCAATTCGGAAGCCCAACATATATCTCAGTTATAGTATGTTGATGACGCCGTCATTTTTTGTGGGGTTCAGTTGAATCAAATTATATACATCATGAGGTTTTTGAGGTGTTGTGAAGTAGCTTTCGATCTGATAGTAAAACTTGGGAAGACTTCAACTATCGGGGTGGGTTGTGATGCCACCTTGGTTACTCGATTGGCCGGGGTTATGAATTACAAATTTGAGTCTTTCCCATTTACGTATCTGGGTATGCTTATTTTCAGATTCTAGATTGCCAAGGGAGATGTGGGACCCTGTTATTAAGCAAGCACATGTGAAGCTTGATTTGTGGAAGGCTATGAATCTATCTTTGGGGTCTAGAATTTTACCTGTTTATTAGATGTTTTTATTGGTAATGCCTTCTGTCATTACTAAGAAGATTGAGCAGTTAATGCAGAATTTTTTATAAGGGTCAGCTGGCAACATTAGAAAGTTTCACTTTGTAAGTTGGCATAGGGTGTGTACACCTAAAAGGGAGGGTGGCTTGGGCATTTGTAAGCTTAAGATTGTTAACCAAGCACTTATAGCTAAATGGTGGTGGCATGCATTAGAACCGAAGGATCATTTATGGAAGAAATTTTAGGCTGCAAAATATGGAATTGTTCCACTTAATAATTTTATTTACAATGGCAGAGGTGGGTCGCGATAGTCACATGTGTGGAAGTCGATTAGCTTTATGTTGTCTTTTGCGATAAGGCACATGAGGTGGTCTATGGAGAAAGGTGTGGAAGTCGATTAGCTTTATATTGTCTTTTGCGATAAGGCACATGAGGTGGTCTATGGGGAAAGGCGAGGAAATATTGTTTTGGCATCAAAAGTGGGCTTCAGCTATAGCATTCAAATTTGTATATCCAAACCTATTTCAAAGATGTTCAAAACCCTTTGGCTAAGGTTAGTGATATTGGTGAGTCTAATGGAGGAGAAGTTGTGGGTATCCAAACATCAATTGTGGGTATAATAGGATTCTGCATGTGGTTTATGACCAACTAACTGATTTACTTAAGATGCTTGTTGATGTGCATCTTTCTAATGTGCCAACTGATGAGGCTATTTGGGAGTTTGAAGCCGATCGTGTTTATTCGGTAAGATCTGTGTACTCTCTACTTTTTAATTAACAGATTAGGTGGAAGCACACAGAATTACAAGAGATCTGGAAATAGAAGATATCTTTTAAAGTCCAAGGATTTATTTAGGTTATGATTCAAGGTAAGGCACTCACCATTGATAATCTTAGAAAAAGAAAGAAGGTGTTAGTAAATGTCGGTTTTTTTGCAAGAATGATGATTTTTTTTTTTTTTCTTTTCATGCTCAGTTGCCTTTCTCATTTGGCAATGGGCGATAAATAAAATTGGAGTGAATATGGTTATGCTAGGTTCATTGATCAATGTGTTGTATCATCTTAAATTAGTTGGTTTCTCAAAATTGAGAGGGATTATATAGGATATTTTCATAGGAGCAATTATTTGGGAGCTATGGCTTGACATGAATAGAAGAATTTTTGATGGAGTTTCTTTGGAGATTCAAGGGCTTCAAAATAAAATTATGCATACTCTTTGGAGTTGGTTCAGTATTACTAAAGAAGAGTATGAAGCTTTGAAGGTGGATATTTTCCTCAATTTGGTAAATATTGTATCTTATAAGACTTTAAAGGTGAGATCAAAATCCAGGTGGCAGCCTCCTCTTGGGGGGTGTAAAACTTAATTTTGATGGATCCTCTTATGGTAACAGGGAATGCAAGAGTGAAAGGGGGGGAGGGGGGGTGTTGGGGCCAGGGTGTGGGGTATATAGGGAGGGATTCTAATTATTCGATTGTTTTTTGCTATGCTGAGCCATAATTTTACAAAGAAAGGGGTTCTTTTGGACTCCCTGATTGTTGCTTTTATTCTTTTATGAGTTGTGCATTGTTGTGTTTTACCATTGAATAAAAAGTAAGCACTCGTTGTCAAAAAAAAAAGAAAGAAATGGACCCCAGCTACATTCGTACCTAAGTGGGTGGCATGCAAGTTGTGATGCCCACTGTTTATGGCACTAATAAACCATGGGCAAAGATATTTTTTTTGGCCAATTTGTATTGATACCTCATATTGCAAATTATGGTATGCCAAAAGTATTCAATATTACTTCATTTTGAATGTGGTATTTTTTTTTTTTTGATAGTGTGAGGAAATAGCTCATATTCTTTAATGGCGAAAGATCTACTCCCGCGGGAGCATACACTATCTATTTTTATCTCATGTGAAACCCAATTTAGGAGTTATTTTAGGGTACCAATGGTCGGCCCTGGTTTCAATGTCTTGGGCTATAGAACCCTTTCTTAAAACCATAGTGCTTTTTCTTTTAGAGAGAGAGAGAGCAGAAAAGGGTGTGTTGCACCCCCTAGAGTTCGTGTGCGTGTACATGTGCATGTGCGCATGAGGGTGACCTTGATGCCCACTAAGATAAGGGTTGGGCGGTGCGGTGTGTGTAGTTAGAATCAACAAAACAAAATTTTAAGGTCCATAAGAGAAAATGAGTACTAGTGCACCGCAAAAGTGAACATTGTTTTCGCCTATGGGCTCATGGCAATCCAATTTTTTGGCAGAGAAAAATCTACCACCACAGACATACTATGTTTGTTATGGTCGATTTTTCATATGAAACCACAACTGCACTACGAGAGCCATTGTAGGGCGACATCACAATATATATATATTCATATGAAACCACAACTGCACTATGAGAGCCATTGTAGGGCGAAATCACAATATATATATATATAGAAAACCTAAAAAACGTGTATAGGCAAAATGCTACAATGTTTCTCCAGCCACATTCTTGTTATGACCGTGGTGGTTTATTGAACGGATCCGCAACGGACGACGCATTGTCTATTGTGGTTCCGCGTGAATTTTTTACCGCTACAGACCTAGTATGTCCGTAACGGTACTGCTATAGACATGCTAGATTCGTGGCGATCAAAAGACGCTTGCTGCTCAAGTTTTTTGGACGGTGATGAGACTATTGACAAAAACACTATTCATTTTCGCCCATAGGTGTTGCATAGATGTTATATATATATATATATCACTAGCAAGACAGGTGGCCGACCAGAAACATCTACTAGAGCCACTTACCAACTTTTACGTGAAAACACTGTGGAGGACCTATGGACTTAATAAAATTTAAAGTCCACCGACACCTTTTGCATACTTGATAAGATTTAAAGTCCATCGACACCTTTGATGGACTTAAAACTTTTTGAAATCCGAAATCTATAAAGGGGACGGGGCGCTTCTCATCTGGATAGCTCGAAGTTTACCCTTTTATGTTTTCCTTGTTTCTCTGAGTTCTCTATCTCTTTCTATTTGTAAAATACTTTCGTGGTCTCTCACCAGCTGTCGCCTACAGTCATTCTTTTACAATCCACTCTTCTCTACAACTGTTACGCAATTATAATATATAGAACGTTTGTATAATAGCGCATTTGTTTAACTTATTATTAATGCTTCTGGGGTTTTATATAGGCTTGTGCTTATCTTGAGGCCGTGCGTACATAGTCATGTGCTTCAAATGTTTATTATATGATATTTGGATATTCCA
>NW_006498435.1:845769-891989 GCF_000471905.2 Amborella trichopoda
TATATATGTCAAAATTTAATGGTGATTCTTTAGGGTCCTACTCACATAGGTAGGGGGTTGGTCCTATAGGATCATTATTCATCGAGTGGTTCAAAATACATATCACTATTTTAAATTATATATATATATATAGGCACACATGCTACTTTTTTTAATAAGTCATGTCCTAAATCTCCTATTAAGATAATTTGTACAAAAAAACAAAAAAAATATTATTAAGCATGAAATTATAACTAAAACTATCCCAATCATCTGCCTAGATCTATATCACACATAAATATGTCTCTGTGTACAAGTTTAAGGTGATTACTACTTATCTAGAATCAACCCCTTTCCCTTGAGCCAGAGGCCCAGGTACTCAGTTCCCTCACTTTTTGAATGGGGCTACCACTCAGCCTGGTCTCGAGCCTAGAAAAGCTTAAAAATTATCATCACCCGTCCTGCCCCGTAATAATCTATCAAGCTTGGTCTAGGCCCGTCCAAATAAATACCAGGCCCCGCCCAATTAGAGGCTATGTTTTTCTAAAAAAGAATATCTCTCTCTTCAAACTTTTATTATCTGTAGTAAGCCAAAAAAAATGCTAAAATAATTTATAAAAAATTTAAAACCTTATAACTCATTGAGAAATAAAAAATATTGGGAAGAGGGTGATTACATGTGGCCATTCACCCCACATTCCCCATCCCTGCCGCCCCCTCTCTCTCTCTCGAAATCCTCTCGCTCTCTAAAAATTAGTAGCTTTCTATCTTTGGCCTAAAACGGGGACCTCTGAATTTAGTGAGTTCTATTTTTTACCTGGAAAGGGTCACCTTGGCAGATGAAAGAGAGAGAAGCTGGAGAGGGCTTTCGGGCTGGGGGAGAGGCGGGCAAGAAGGTTTTGGGCTTTTCAGGCCATTTCATTAAAATCCCGCCCGACTCCGATAAAAGCCTGTATTCCCTTACCCCGATCTAAAGCCCGTACCAGCACCGATTTAGGTCCGAAAATGGCCACATTTCGCAGCCCAGCCCAAACCATTGGCAGCCCTACTCTGGAACAATCCCAGCCTTCCACTCACTGTATTGCTAATAAACCCCGCTTAGTTTTCACTTACTTTTAAACCGTCAATGTCATTTTCCAATCCACGAAACATAAAACTTCAAATTTCCCGCCAATATTGGCAGCGACATTAGCCCGGGCTCTTTACTGTAACCGGCCACTGCCGGTCAACATGACCTCTCTTACGGGCAGGCCTCACTATAAAATGGTTTTTATTTAGAATTCATAAATCAACACAAAATAAATAAAAAGAAAGAAAAAGCTTGTATGTATTTGGTTAATAAAGATACTAACTAGGGTTTTGGTCTAGGGTTTCGTTTGTCTGCAACTTTCATGGCGTTGTCCTGATTTCATTGGTTTTCTCGACGATGAGTGCCGTCAATATAACAAACGTCACGGTCTTGGATAACCCTGCTGCTTTCCTCAACCCCTTTCAGTTTGAGATTTCATATGAGTGCTTGCTTCCCCTTAAAGATGGTAAAGGCTTTGCCCTAATTATGCAATGGTAGCTCTAATGTTTTTATTTTTATTGGTGCATTATAGGATTTTTTTGTCTGTATAATTATTAAAGTGGAATGGTTTGTGAAATCTAAGTTTTTGATATTGATTGTTTTGTGGCAAACGCTAAAAAGCCAGTTTTGCTTTGTTATTTCTTGTTAGGAGAGCATGTAACTCTTGTTTGGTCTTCTTGTGAACTATTGAGTTTACGATGTCGCATCTAATGCGGGTGTGTATGGTTCTGTGTTTTTTGGAAGTGATTTTTTCTTTTGTTATTTCTTTATTTATTTGTTTCCTGCCTTTATTGGCTTTTCCTTGGGTTAATCCTTTTGAAATGTATTTGTATTAATCACTTACCAAAACAACTGTTGTTTTCATTAAAATTTTCTGTCACACTAGTTATTAATCAAGAAGTTATCTAGTCAAATATGGTCTTTGACCAGGGATTACTCATTCTGGCTTCTTATCTAGCTGCCTTGCTTTTGGATTTGTTCATTTTAACATAGACCTTCTTATAGTATGCAATTTGTCTCTCCTGTCACGCCTAACCTGTATCTATGTTTGGGAAAGAAACGTCTATTATTTTTTCACCCCAATGGTGGTAAAATTGATTTTGACGATACTATAATTTTTTTTTTTTTTAGTTCCAACCATGCAGTGGGATGATGATCCACTGTTCCATCAATTACATATGTCAACATAAATAAAACCAAAATGAAAATATTTGTACGACACAACATTTCCAAAATCAACTGGTGACCAAACTGGTGATTTGGTTTAATCAAAACTAGTTCAACTGCTGGTTGAACTAATTCGACTAGATTTTCATAAAAAATAGGAATAATAGTGTTAAAGCATAAATATATTTTAAAAATTGCACAACGCTATTTAACCGGTTTGATAATTCAAACATTGGCTTTGATCGGATTTTACGGAACCTTTTTTACTTTGGATTGGACCTCTTCTCACACTGATTAAACTTCTCCTTTAATATTATATGATAAATACTAAATCATTGAGCTTCCTTTGCTTAAGTCTATTCCTTTTTTCTTTTGTATATGCACCTATAAGAAAGAATGCACGTGTACTACATGAGCCATCCACTTAGAAATTTAAATTTACGCTTAGGGAGAACTGAAAATAAAAGTATAATTAATGCTATGCCTTCTCTAATAGAATAGTAATGTCAAGTAAACAACTAAATATACCATCTTAAACGAACTAACTTCATCCACAACCAGAAGAGATTGTAACTAAACTTAAGATTTGAATAGCCATCTTTTGGAGGTTTGGAGCACCACTTCCATTATGGCTCCACCATTGGGCTGCAAATTGGGTACAATCTCTATAATTAATTTAATTTTATCAAGGTCATATGGACCCAGACCCAACTTGTCGGATCCAAAATCCAGGTCTAGATTCGGACCCGGACAAGTCGACCCATCCGGTCCATGGTTCAACCCGACCCAATTCCCATGCCCAATTGTGTGTTGGATTTTGGTTTCTCAAAAGCTACATTTTAGGTCTCCCTTAACTGCCTAGGGCATCCTTAACAGCAGTCAAACTGCAATTTCTCATTAACCATGGTCAAAATGACAATTTCTTCTCATATGTAAACATGAGACTCCTCAAGAAAACACAATCAATGCCACAAGGAGAAAGGTGTGGCAAAGCTCAGTGGTTAAACCTTAGATTCCAAGGTCTTTTAGCAAAAATAAGCTATATGTTAAAGAACTATTTCCAAATTCATTTAAACGAGAGGCTTGGGGAGGGGCTACACTAATGATGGAAAGGATCAAGTAGAAGAGCAATCACAAAATTTATTAGAACATTCTGGGCAAATATAAGCCATCTCAAACGTCATGGTTGTTCAATAAATTTTCAACTATATCAATCTCTTATTGTAGCAGGATGCAATTGAAACTTTAATTTTCTTCAATACAACTGGAAATGATTCCAAAATCATAAAAAATCTATATCAATGTGTAAAATTATGTTAGAATCATGACAGAATGTAAAGATTCTACTCAAGTTTCTTTGAATCAACAAAAGGAATCCTAGGTCAAGAGCGCAGTCCATGGAATATTATAAATAACTAATGAAGTTTTAAAAAATTCAAAATTTTATTAAAAATGTAAGAAATCCAAGGATTCTATAATAATTTAATCCTTTCACTCCTAATTTAAGTGCAATTTATATTTTAATTAAGTAATAAAACTTTTAAAGAAATTAAAATTTGAAACACTATTAAAAATCAGTGTGGAAGTTGAAAACTTGTAAAGTTTCCGTTAACTTGCAACTTGGAAGAAAGTTTCAAATGAAATATTACCTGGATTGTAGTTGGTCCTTGCGTCACTACCATTTCCTTCCCAAATGACTTTAATGCATATTTGTACAAGATGAATTCCTTAGTAGATATCTTATCTTAGATATTTGGCTTAGGAACAAGTTCACTTTCCATCCATAATCTCTCAAATTGTGCCATACTTTCCCTCGCCATTGCCCAAACCCTTTGCTATCTCCTTCTTAGCTCCATCTAAAGAATAGTGCATAAAGCCAGCCCACCGAGGGCTGGTTGCTATCAACCAAGTGCAAGACCGTGCTAAGGTAGAGATAACTCTTAGTGAGCCGCCAAGAATTTATGGGTGACAGATCGGGCATAGGAGTACTTTGGGATATACACAATGGCAACAAATGTCGAGCATACGATGATGCTGCCCCTTTGAATTTTGTGGAAGTGCACGGCAGAGGAAAGGGCTATTCTAGGAGGGGAAGTCAGCTTGACTGGAATACTAATGCTGTGGGGCAGAGTTGAGATTAACAACAACCTAATGAGAGCCACTCTAGCAAGTGGTAGTAGGATTGACAAACTGTTATGTTGTGTGCTCGACAACACACACTTAAGGAGAAACAAGCAAGTACTTACTTCACAACAAAAAACCATAGATAGAATATTATCAGGGGCCCTCTTTGCTTTGGGATCTTTAGACCGCTTGCATATGTTCCAATCCTTTGAAGTGAACATAGATCTTGATGGCATCCTCTCCCATATATTATGTAAACTCAAGTAAGCGGTAGCAAATCTGGTGACCACGAGCCTTACTAAATCTATCTTTTTTGTAAACTTGCGCATCATGCGAAGAGTAATGGTGTGTCTGTATATGAAATTTGGGACCTCCTTAGCCTTGGAAAGTGTCCCTTTGACACTTGGAATTCTGAGCCTTACTAAATCTCTCTTTTTTGTAAACTTGCACATCATGCTAAGAGTAATGGTGTGTCTGTATATGAAATTTGGGACCTCCTCAGCCTTGGAAAGTGTCCCTTTGACACTTGGAATCTCACCATTGGTCTCAAGCATGAGGTATGTGCAATGTGCAAGGGTGTCCAAATATATGAGGCTTTGTTTATAGAAGTAAATGAGCGGTACAAAAATTAGATGCAACATCATTTGTGACCTCTCGTATTATATGCTTGTGCTTCACCTCCAACTTGCCCTTATCAATAAAAACGCATATATAATATGCATTGCGAACATCTGTAGCAGCATCAATAGATCTAAAAAACGTTGTTCCTAAATGATAGTTTACCAAAAGTTCATGATGCTCGTTCTCCTCCTGTCACACCATGGATCTATCATAATGGACACCTCAAAATGAGCACACTCATCCTTATTGTACTCCTTGGTGTATTCTATCTCTTTCTTCAATAATGTCTTTGAAAGCTCATATGGATATGGGCCTTTCAAACCTTGGCCCAAATTGCCCAATTACTTCCAGCATTGTATGGACACAAGGTTTCAAAATATGCTAGGCGGCTCGTGTGGCCTTGGGTGCCCAGTGGCTAGGCGGGTGCCCAAAACCTCAAGTGCCCTGTGGTGACAAAATTTTCATAAATAATGCATATATGTGCTGTCCAAACGCTCATATATTCAGATATTTTTGTCGATTTTGTATATTTTCCTTTTTAACATTTTTATATACCCTAACTAATTTTTTTGTGCTTATGTAACTTCAAATTATTGAAGATTTAGTGAAAGACATAAAAAATCCATAGTGTATTAGTCTCGAACTCTCCATACTCTATAGTGCCATACAATCTTCGTAGAAAATTACACAGACTCGAAGTCTCCAATAAGACCAATACAAAATGATGTAATATCAAATATAAGATAAATGTAAAAGAATGAAATGGGATATTTTCAATTCCAACAAGATTGGGTAAGCTTTTGGATGATTCTTAAAACTTTACAATTTTTTCTCGATTCCAAAAGATTTGCAAAAGCAATGATTTTTGGTGTTTTTAGAGTTTAGAATTGAATTTTTTCACCTTGGGAGTATAGAATACCCCAAATGAACCTTTTCCCCCTATTTTATGGGTCAAAAAGACCCAAAATTGCCCTTGACAGGTTATTTTTTTACCAAAACAGGGCCCAATTCTTGGGCGCTCACCCAGGATTGGGCGCTGGGCATCCGCTTAGCCTGCCTGGGCAGGCCTAGGAACTGGTGCTAGTATATGCCTAAGCTAGGTGAGGTCAAGCTCAAAACCACCGCAAAAGTCTTCTAATAACCTTACTTGTTCCCTAGGAATGATTTCAAGAGGATATGGTAAGGTTTCTGAGGTTTCTACAAGATTTTCAAAAAGTTCTTCATTCAAAAAACATTGCACGAATCGATCGATTTTTTGAAACCTTGTATTTGACAGTTTAGGTTCTTTTGCCACATTATTATGAAAGTCAACTGGTTCTATCTGATGCTTCTTGTCTTCTTATTTGTCTGCAGTTTATTTTCTTATGTATTCCTTGAATTATTGTGCTACATCTTCTTTAACCATTCCGGCAATGTGGTGATTCACTCCAAAAAGAAAAATCTCATCATATGAAATTGTACCTTGCTATGTTGTATCTTTTCTCCTTGTTGCAAGGGCATTGATTTCCATTGATTTTGGCTGCAGTATTTTTCTATTGTTGAAAACGATAACAAAGTTACAATTTTCTTAGTTTAAGAAGTAGAAACGTGGCTTACTTGGAAGTGCACCAAGTGTATTTGTGAATGTCTCATATGATAATAGGTCTTTGGCAGTGGTTTTTAGTTTTAAATATATAACTAGTGATATTCTCATAAGAAGAAAAAGTGAAATAAATTTATCCTTTAAAGGCTTAAGGAAAAAAAAAGAAACCTTGAAGACTCTGCAATTTGGGGGAGTACAATTTTCTCAAGGTGGTGTGACATGCTGTAGTTGTGGGATTTTACAAAAAATTGAGGTGTATGCATTGCATTTATTCACCAACCTATGCTTTTAGGGGTCTGCCTCCCCATTCCCCACACTTTAGCAAACGTGGCGCACCTTTTTAAGGCTTCAAAGGTGTGTTTCAGATTGCTTTTGGTCACGTTTATTGCTAAGATAATGTTTCTGGGTGCCAGTCTTTCTCCTAAAGTTACAACTATACTTCCTCTATTCTACTGTTGTTTCCTCATTCTCTACTATCGACCGTGTGATCCGTACTGCAGTCCATCCCCTTTCAACAATTCCTTCAATTTTTTATGATAACAATCCTTTTTATTTTGAAATTTGGTGTACTTTGTGATTAGGGTTTGGTCCCCACGATAGCATTCATTTGTGTGGGGTTATGACTGATTTATTAAAACACACCCACAAACACATATATGTATTTGTATTTATGTCTATGTGTTTTCCAATCAAACTCATCACTAATATCATGTAGGACTTATTTGAAACATTTTTTTGGGGAAATTTATAACCAAAACCCTCTCTTAGCGCAAGGTTTCAAAAGACACCTCCCATTTAAATTCACTACGTGCTGCCCTACGGACCCAATTAAAGCCTCCAAAAACCATACCGTTCCCAACCAATTGCACTTTTCCCCCCTAAACTAACTCTTAATTCTCTTTTTCCCCTGAAGTCCTGAACCCTCAAAACTCTCTAAAACTAGTTCCTCTCTCACCAACTCTCTTTGTTGATCAGCACCTCTCATCAGCTTTCGCTCTCTCAATTACAATCTCTCTCAAGATCGTTAGAACCATTTTGTACTCTCTGGCTCAATTTGTGAATAGCCATTTCTACAGTTGTTTCTCTCTAGTAGTAGTCATGGAAGAAGAAACCTCTGATATGTCTTCAAGGTTTGTGTGGTTCTCATTACTTGTCCGTTTTTCAATTCCAAAGCCAAGAAGTCAATAACAACTCAACGACAGCAATAACCTCTCTTTTGTATTCAAAACCACGTGTTCTCTCTCCTCCTACTGAACTCCTGTTTCTCTCCACCTCTTGATGAGATCCTCTTCTCTAATAGCACTCTACATCCAGCCCATCCAATTGATCCTGAATCCCTGAAATCCAATGGCCATGTGATCTCCACAACAAGGCAGGCATCTAAGTAGAATCGAGGGATAAGGATCGTCTACATAAGAGAAATCTTAGCCTTTGATAATTTAACCCCTCTAAACATCTCTCTATTCATGATTCATTTTTTGTGAATTGCTATAGATCGATCAATTGGACAATTCTCTACACATTTATTATTATTATTTATATTGTTGATGTTTAGTCCCAAGTTGAGCAGTTGGGGGTATATATGTCCCTTGAGGCTCTATTTTTTTTTTTGGGGGAACCCTAAACCCATCTCAGTTCCTCTTATTTTTTATCTTTTTTGGTAGCTGAATTGTATTAAATCATCTCTGTTCTTGGACTGAAGTGTTCCACTCTAAAAGTTCTTTGGGAGCTGTGCATCTCAGAGAAATTTCTTGGGATGTTGGGCACACCATAGAACAGCAAGCAAGAAGATTAAGAATGTCCTTATGGCTTGGGCTTTGTTGGCACTGAGTTTAGAGGAGCTGCAACCCAAGACTTCATACTTGATTGGTGTATGATGGGAGAGTACCTGGATAGATGACCTAAACCTAGCCTGCATTTCTGTCCCCCCTCTATTTAGCTTTTTGAAGTTTGAAAATCTAATTTTGATGGTAGCTCTTTAGGGAGCCTTGAACCCTTAGGGGTGAGTGTAATGTTTAGAGAATGTAACGGAATGATTGCGAATTTCTTCAAGGGCCAAACTGGCATGTCTCTCTCTAAATAAAACTAAGATGTCTGATGGGTTTGATATTGTTGATGAGTAAATTCTCAGGTACATGTCGGAGGGAGACTCAATTTGATTTGATGAGCAAATTCTCAGGTACACGTCGGGTTTGACATCATGGAGGAGTTGATGTGGTTGCAAAGTCCATTGGTTGCTCCTTTCAACACGTACGCAGGGAGCTGAATGGACTCACCAATAGACTCACTAAGGAAAAGGCGACCCTCACCTCTCACTTGTCAATGAATACTTGCCCCATTATACTTATCTCTTCTCGATCTAACTTTTCTTTGTCCTTTCTTGTTTGTCTTCTTTCTTTGATGTATATTTTACTGTTCTGGGCTCACTTTGACCTCAACTAGGTGTAAACTTCTCTTCAGCAAGGATGTGGTCATTATTAAAAAGAAGTATTACACTCTAAAGCCCAAGAAAGGGATTACATGATTATGAAATTCTCGATACGCTCCCTGGATCACAGATAATTTTTGTATAATATGTAATGTGAAAGCTCTTTTTATTTCTCTTATTCCAAAGGGTATAGATGATTATCTCCATGTATTTTCTTTTGAAAACAACTTAAAATTGTTGTAGTAGTTGGATTACATTTGGCTTAGGTAATGTTGCAAGGTAAGTGAGTAAGATTTTGGAGGTAGGGGCAACATAGAATTGTGGTAGACAAATTTAGGACCTGCTTAGATTGCATGTAAGTTTCTTTTTTATTTTATTTTTTTTGAATTGTTGCCGAAGTATTTCAATTACTGGAGCAAATGCTTAGATCGCATATAAGTTGGCAATGGCACTGCTTATAGGGCTTTTAATGGCATTGGGTTGACCCGGCCTTGGTCTGGGCGATGTCCCCATTAGGACCCACCTATAAGAGGGTTTGGTTGGGTTGGGTGAATTCTGGATAGTTTGGGTTTGGCTCTGGGTCTTGGTAGGGTGTAGGTCTAGACGTGGATTGACTCGACTTGGGTTTTGTAAGTGATAAAGGCCCATTGAGTTTACTTGGTTATGGGTCTTGACTTATCCTATGGTCTTGTGTGGTCAGATCTGTGTCAGGGTTGAGTTCAGTTTGGGCTCACCTTTTAGCAAATAGTTGAGGTCATGGTTGTTGTTGACCTAACTTGGAACATGTTTGCGACATTAATGGATTCATATGCATGGTCCCTTCTCCTCAGCAATTTGCATAGTGCTGATTTGTACAGAAATACTTGCTTTTACGTAAAAACTCACTTATCGGATGGGCATAAAACTCTAAAAACCTGTTCTTCACCCAAGGCAGTTTGGCATGGTGACTAAACACTCCAAGCAAATTGGCTCTTTGTTTAGTACAAAGGTCTTTGCTTTATCAACTATTGATTAGCCATAGTTTATTCTTTATTTTTGTGAAAAGGCAAAATGAAATTATTCCAAGCCACTAAAACTAGTATTTTTGACCTATTTTTATCGAATGGCATAGAAGGTTCATAAGACCATTTAGTTTAAAGGATTTCTTGATTTGATAAAATGAATTCCTAAATTCAAAATAAGGTTGGAATAAAATAAAAAATTAATTGTTGCACTTAATGATGAATCAACAATAGATCAATGTGTCAAATGAGTGGCAAAATGTTTAGATAAATATGGCAGGCTCTCGTTTAGTGTACGTTATTAGAGGTTATAAATTAAAGAGAGTCTCTCTAACTAATTTTTCAAGGGATTTATTTTGAAATATAACATATTAGAGTTCTACGGTACATAAACCGCATCTTCTATCATAAATATAGTAAATTTAATTTTTTTTGTGGTAGTATTTTCTTGTTAGATATCATTCTAATAATTTATATCTCCATTGGGTTTCTACAATTTTGTATAAATTGTTGGAAATTAGCTAGTACAAACTGTCGGCAATGGAACAACGTTTGTTCTTGCTAGTTTTGATAAAAGGTTGTGGAGGTTATTAAATATTAGACCTTAAATTATGAGAGATTATTTTATATACCCTAGATCACTGAGAAAAATAAAAAAGATTATTGGGGAAGTGGAATGGTTCCCGAAGCTTGGAGCAAGTTGGCTGTTAGACAGCTTTGAGGCCTCAAAGTTAATGGCGGGGAAGACCTAAGCATTAGGAAGATGCAGGAAATGGGAAGACATAAGGATACTCTTTGGAAGATCAGGGGCATACTTTTTTCAGTGGGGGTATCATGAGCATGAAAATCCCTTGTCTTAGATAACTAGAAATTAACTCATGTAAGTGGTGACCTCTTTTAACTCCGCCTTGGCGGGCCCCATATTGGTCATACCAGTCCCAAGCCCGGATAAAAGAGGAGAGTTGTGTTAGGTAGGTAGCCATTGTAAAACTTTGTCAACATTTTTCATGAATCCTGAAGACCTGAACCTATGTTATATATGCTCATGTTAGGGCGTTCCCTATATACGAAGTGACTTATGGTTTTATTAAGGGTATGGCCCTTGATAGAACAAAATGGCGGAACAAGATTCATGTGGTGGACCTCAAATAGTTGAGATAAGCTTCGGATGATGATGAAGTGGTGACCTCTTTTCTTTCTTTTCCTGTTTTTCTTTTGAGAAATGTGGTGACTTCTAAATGAATAAACTAAGTTACTAGGTGTTTTGGTAAAGTATCTGGCAGCTATTAATAATTATCTTATTGCTTGTTTCATACCATGTTAGGCAGATTTTCCCTCTATTTTTTCAGAAATTTTCCAATTGAGAAGTTTGGTTTCCTAAAAATGGAATGGAAAACGAGAGGTGTTAATATTGGGGTGGCCGTACGAATGTGCTGCTATTTTGGGAAACTTTCCTCTTAAATATTATATTGATTATGTTTTGCTTTTTGAATTTGAGTATCTTTCCTTGTTAACCTAATGTGCTTAATCGATTCTATGATTAAACCTTACAAAAGCTTAAAACATCATAAATAAGTATTCCTATTAGTGAAATCACTCATTTCTGCTTGTTACATTGCATATATGTCAATGTAGTGTCTCTTTAAGGAGAATGTATCAGTGGATTTCTTTAAAAAAAAGAAAACAAAAAAGGAATGGTATCAATGGATTAACTATGCATATGGTTTGGGGGTGCGGTGAGGAGTTAGTGGACGAATCATGCGAGCAATGAATTTTTGTTATCTAGTTTGCGTTATGCCTTTTTTTTTTGACAAGGTTACATAGGATTGGAACTTGAGATGTTGGGCTATGAAAACCTAGCCTCTACCGTCTGGACCCAAGCTCGTTTCCTTAGAGCCATGACTTTTTGATTCGCATTCTTTATGTAGAGCTGTTAAATTGAAATATAATATTTATGAGCCCCTCTTAGCATTTTCCAGAAAATTGTGCTACCTGTATTGCCGTGTACATTCTGGTAGTGCAGTCGGTGCTATGCTGTATATAGTATCAGACTATCAGTACTCTATTACTTTTGCACTGCTGTCCACTGCATTTCAGCAGCTAGTGTATCTTCTGCATTCTTCTTTTGTTCTAAATCACATTTTCTCTATATTATACTTTAAATCATATATAATTTTGGGAAAGTTTGGGGCTTCTTTTGGAATGGTAGCATCCGTTCCTGTTGAGTTGTGTAATGTTGAGTTGCTTCAATTTGGACCCTCTTGGAATTCGGGATTTGATTGGGCATGCATGGGTCGTCCAAAATTTGGAGACCACCAATGAATTGTATGGGCCTTTTGCAAAATTCGATTGGTCCACTGAGAAGTGTGGATCTGCTGTAAATCCTTTCAAGTTTGAATTGACCCCTTGGATCACGAAATTTAGAACTGGGCTTGAGCATCAAATAGCTGTTGGCTTGGAATATCCTCAGTTTCCGCAGAAATTTCAGTCAATGGAAAACTCCCACCTGTTTCTTCTTCCATGTGAGTTTTTCACAGGACAATATTTCTCATCTCTCTTCACTGAATCTTTCTTCCTCTGTTTCTCCATCTGGGTTCCTTGATTCTTTACCTCTGTTTGTTTCTGAAGACTCGCCATTCTTATCCGCAACAAGGCTGATTGATTCATTTGAGGAATCTTTCCCATTTCTTAGCTTAGTATCTCCACAGCCAATGCTTCTTGATCTCCTTCATGTTCCCCATCCTTGTAATCCTTTTCGTTGGTCCTCCACACCTTAGCTTTCTATGTCTGTTAGTAGTTCATATTCTGAGTGCAAGTTGCTGATTTTAATCGTATCAGTTCCTTTCTTTTCATTCTCCCTTTTAAGGACTGATCACTGCTCTTGTTGCTGTTGCTGAACAGTTCAGCCTGAAGTTTTTTTTTAAGCTGCCGATCTAGTTTCACTATTGTGTTGATTAAATTATCTACTGCCTCATTGTTGAATGTCCAAAAATAGCCATTGAGGACCGCTTTGACGCAGTTCATATTCACGAGATTCCTTTCAAACCCTGCATCTATTAGAGTTTTTTGCGGAGTGGTGCTTGAATTTTACCTCCATACAAACTCGAGCGCATTCCATTTACTTTTTTTTCTTTAGTTGCACTATGCATTGCAATTGGTTTTCCAAATGCAGAAGCTATATGTGCCCAGTGAGACATTCATCCAACAATACTTGGGCAAATTTTTTAGGCAGATCTAAGTCAATTGAGTTTTGGTTTTGGGTTCTGTGGAAGTCCCTGCCCATCCATTTTTGGAGTTTGAGATTGGTGCCAGCCTCCAAGAATCTTCCATGGCCTCTTCCTTTCTGATTTAGAACAAGATGTGATCCTAGCCCTTGCAGATATTGTTTATCTTCCCTTGTATCACCTACATGGGTTTGGTTTTTTCTAACAAGAAGCTCCATGATGGTTTGGTTCCTATAAGATGGTTGGAAATCAGGTTTAGCCTTGATGAATTCTTCTCTATTGAGTATCACCAGTGATTTTCAGTCCTTAGATCTAGTTTGGGAATAGCTAGATTTGAGGAAACTCAAGGGTGGTGAAGTAGCACCTACCACGTCATATAACAGTTTTCATAGCTTCCCAAGCCATGGCTTGGCTTTTTCTTCGATGATGGGAGAACGAGTATGTTGTTGGAAGGAGTTTAGGGGAGGAAGTTTGAGGTTGTGGATGTTTGGGAGATGGTGGGTGATGGATGGTGGTGGTGGCCTTTGGTGTAAAGGAAGCGACTGTGCATGTGCATTCATGTTGCCTGCTTCCATGTGTCTTTCCTCTTGCCTGAGCGTTGAATTGCTTCTCTTCATTGGAAGCTTGTAGAATGGGTAGGAATGAGGCTTGGGCTTCATTAGGTAGCTGTCGATGATTATGACACTTACATGCATGTCAATTGTGCATTGGTTTGGATGGATTGATGTGAATATTATGTTGTTACTTGTCCAAAAACAGTTGTGGCATTTATTTGAAAAGAAAATGAAAAACTGAACCCAATAAGGCAATGAACAATATGTAAACTTGAGTAAGTTTCATCTATCAAAGCCAAATAAATAAAAATTACGAGGTCCCTAGAATATTTCCTGATCCAAATTAAGTGTTCCACTTCCTTGCACAAACTCCTCTTCTGTGACTTTCTTAATTTCTTATTGTATTTTTTTTGCCTCCTGGGTGCTGATTGGTTCTGAACTATATGTATTGAAGCTTAAAATTGAGTATGTTGATGTTGCTGTAGTGTTGGAATTTTTTTGAATATAATTTTTTTTTTTTAAAAAAAGCCTGGTTTACTTTTCACTGCATTGCTTTAATTAATTCTGATACTTTCTTGGGAAATATCATGATGTTTAGTGGGATTCCCATTCCATTTTTAAGGCGTTTACTCATCTTGTGCTTGGGAATATTGTTAATATATATGCTTGGCCCCAGCAAACATTGAATCCACTGAATGAGTTGTCAGTTCTGGATGTTTAGTTAAAGCTGACTCCAATCTTCATAGGGTGCAGTTTGTATAGAGCCGAGGCTCTAAACAATAAAAGTAAAGTGGACCGTCATATAGTGTCGAGAAATGTGGTTTCAATATTGGAAATCTTTGTGATAGCCTTAAAATGTATTTTCATATTTAATTATAAAATTTAATGCTTAAAAAATAGTGTAGATCGAGCAGATCTATGAAAACTTGAAAATCTTGAAAATTGACTGTCAAAAAATGCGTTACAAGATGCACTATTTCCAAAACTTGAAATCTAATTTTTCTCATGTCCATGCATCTTGATGTGAAATTTATCAAGATATATTTGCAGAATTATTTAAAATTTTACTTTAGCTGTAGACTAGTAAATTTTAAAGCCCATTTCGATGTGTCATTTGATGGGCTATTTGAAATTTGATTGAGGATATTTTGGTATTAAAACAACCTCTTCTAGTGAAATTTTTGAGGTGGGCTCCTATTTGATTGTTTAGAGCCTCGGCTCTATATAATTTTTTTCATCTTCATATGTATAAGGATAGCCACATTTACATGATTGGAATTGTTGGCTTTATGGACGGTCCTTAAATTGTATTTTGGTTTAGGTGGCGCGGGCATTGTTATTGCTAAGAAATTTGATGCGTTGTAGCCCTGCTGTATTCTAGAAAATTCTTTACGCGTATCTTCAAAAGTTAAAAAATGGAGGTTCACATTGTAACTCTGCCAAAGTAATGATAAATTCTACCAAGCCTTAATTTACTCTCTTGTTAATAAAATTGTGATGATGATGTACAGGAATTACTGGCAATTTACAAGAAACTAGTGTAACTGGCATTGTGTTTCCTTTTTTTTCATGCACTCTTGTATTTCTCATCTTTCATTCGAAATCTATTGCTCTATTGAGAATAATTCTGAAATCTTATGCAGTGAGTACTCTATACAATTGCTGTCATCCATTAATTCATTTCAAGTATGTGCTTCTTTAACTTTCTTCAGGTTACAATGGATTTCATCTTTTATTTTGATTTTGCACAGATCTGGAATGGAAGCTCATATATGTTGGTTCGGCCGAAGATGAGACATATGATCAGCTGCTGGAGAGTGTGCTTGTGGGGCCGATCAATGTTGGAAATTACCGATTTGTATTCCAGGTTATTCTACCATTCATTTATTAAAGCATTTATCCCTTTATTGGTATTAATATTCAATCATTTTGTTATAAAAAGGTAGTCTCTGTTTTTATTGAAGCTTTTTGCTTGTTCCTTTATTGGAAAGTGCACCTTAATCTAATAGTGGCATATGGAGCTCCAAGAGGTACATCCATCATCTGTTTTTGATGACGTGGTGGAGATTTAACTCTAGTTGAGCTGGACTTTGGCATGGGTTTGAGTGGTAAGGGTGGCTAACTCCCTCACCTTACCTTTCTAAATATTTGGATGTAGGACTAAAAGTTCGTTTAACCCACAAAGCAATCACAATTTTCTCTCTCTCTTTTGCCCCTCTCACCGACCACCTAATAATCTGCACCAATAAGGTTATTAAAGTGACATGCCTTGGCAAAAAAGGTGGGCTGCCCATGTGGTTTTCAAAAACAAAATCCCAAACATTAAGTTTAAAAAAGACAAATAAGGTTATTAAAGTGACATGCATGAGTTTGCCTTGGCAAAACAAGTGGGCTGCCCGCGTCATTTTTTCAAAAACAACATCCCTAACATTAAGTTTAAAAGAGAGGTAGGCTGTTGTCTTATTGTCTATTAAGATTAATCCCACATCAATGGGGATAGAAAGAAATAAGTTGTGTTCTATAAAAGCAGAGGCATTGGGGTACTTCAAGCAATGACCCAGCCTATTGTCAAACCTTTTTATTGGCAAGTATCCGGGTCCGGGTCCAAATCCGGGTCTGGGTTTGGGTCCGGGTCCGGGTTCGGGGTCTCGGGTCCAAGAGTGCCCGTCGGGTATGGGTACTGGTATATAAAAATTAGGCCTGTTGGGTACGGGTTTGAGTCTGGGTATATATAGTCTATCCCGAGTCTGGGTTCAGCTGGACCCGACCCATTGACACCCCTATTGAGTGGTTAGCAAATGATGTTATCATGCTACATCTGAAGGAAAAAAACAAGTGAAAATATCCTATTAACCCCTATTTTTAACTTTTATATCTCATTAGACCCAAGAATTAAAAATATTGCTTGTAAGCAAACTGACTTCATCTTTTCTATCTTTTAACCCCCTAAACCCTTTTGACCATGTATTATTGACCTCAACAACTTATGAAATGACTCTATATATATCTCTATCTAAAATTCCATCTCTCTCACATCACCGTCTCTCTCTCTCTCAAGATTCCATCTACATTTGAAGTTTAATTCCTACTGCTGATCTACCCAAAAGGAAAAAAACAAGTGAATATATCCTATTATCCTCTATTTTTATATCTTGTCAGACCTAAGAATTGAAAATATTACTTGTAAGCAAAATGATTCTATCTTTTCTATTTTCTAACCCCCTATACCCTTTTGATCATGTATTATTGACCTCAACGATTTATGAAATGACTCTATATATATCTCTCTCTAAAACTCCAGCTCTCTCACATCATCGTCTCTCTCTCTCTCAAAACTCTATCTCTTTTTAAAATCCAAACTTCATCTCTCTCTCTCTCACATCATCGTCTCTCTCTCTCTCAAAACTCCATCTCTCTTTCTAAAACTCAAACTCCATCTCTCTCTTAAAACTTCATATCTCTCTCTCTAAAACCCAAACTCCATCTCTCTCTCACACATAAGAAGGTGTGCTCGTGTTCGAGCTCACGCTAAACCCTTGGCTGGTAAACTCATCAAGAAGCGAAGAGAGAGAGATGGAGTTTTATAGAAAGAGAGATGGAGTTTGAAAAGGGTGTCATTTTAGTATTTGTTTGGGTAAAAAATTTATGGTTAAAGGGGTCCAGGGGGTTGTAAGATAGAAAAAATGGAGGCCTTTTGCTTACAAGTAATATTTTCAATTCTTGAGTTTCATGAGATATGAAAGGTAAAGAGAGGATAGGGAGATATTTTCTCAAAAAAACAAAGTGCTTAAATGACCCCACTATGGTTGATCTCCATCGTCCATCATTAGAAATGGGTGCCGGATGCCATACTCCTTGGGATCATGCTTGACTTTGTTTATTTTCATAGTATATGAAAATTTAGTTCAAAAAATTATTTTTGTTGTCTCAGGCTGACCCACCAGATCCCACAAAGATCCCTGATGAGGACATCATTGGTGTGACTGTGCTGCTTTTGACCTGCTCTTACATGGGTCAGGAGTTCATCAGAGTAGGTTACTATGTGAACAATGACTATGATGATGAGCAGTTGAGAGAGGAACCTCCCCCCAGGGTTTTGATTGATAGGGTGCAGAGGAACATATTGGCCGACAAGCCCAGGGTTACGAAATTCCCCATCAATTTTCATCCGGAGAGCGCTGACTCCACAGATGCTCCTCCCCCTTCATCTCCTCCATCTTCTGAGAATCCCATAGAAGAACCACAAACAGAGCCTTCTGCTAGATTGGATACCTGAAAAGGGAAAAAACAGCTTTACTTGACCTAATTTACACTGGGTGTGTTAAACGGAGTTAACCACTGAAGCCTTATGGGAAAGCAAAGAGAGCCCTAGTACAAGAAAATGCAACGATGTGAGGGTTTGCCTAATGAGCAAGTTGGGTCCAATCTTTGATTTTCTGATTAAGCATTGCCCATGCCTTGCTTTGCAGATGTATGATGATGGGTTTCTTGCCTTCTAGCTTCTTTTGCGTCTCCCACCAACTTTTCTCTGGTTATTGTGAAGCTTCTTGCGACATTTGAACAACTATGGTGATATATAAATCTTGTGACGTCACAATTTGGACACCTAACCGTATCCATGGGTGGTGTAACCAAAGTTTGTTTGATCAGAGCAGTGTGATTTTGTTAAGTGTGAATTAGCATAGTATTCTGAGACCAAGACTGCTTGAATTTTCCTCTTTTATTTGGATTTTTCATTATTTTGTCATCCACAGGAAGTACAGGTTTTTGAATTTCTGAGCCATGAATTGATGCCTTTAGATCATGGGTGATACACTCTCTCTCTCTCTCTTTCAAATTTGGGTTGTAATGAGCAGTATGTGGATGCAATATTTTCGTTTCAAAGCTGATGTGGATTCCTGTTACTACACCTTTTAAATATGGATTTGGTATAGGCCTGTAGGAGCTAATATTGTTTTTACGCATCCTTTTTGGTTTCCCATGTGATTTTTGCCATATTGGAAGGAGTTTTTGCAAATTCATTGACTTTCTCTTCTTAAAAAATAATCAGAAAAGCACTAAATGTTGTTTGCATAGGGCATTTTTTGGGGTTTCTTTTTACCGGGTTTTAAATCTATTAACTTTTTAGTATTTTTTGGATCATTGATTGGGACCGATTTAGACCCAATCCGGATAGTTGAGTAGTGATGGATTTGTGGGTGGATGATCTGGGTTTTGAAACACTGTTTTTTTAAGTATAGGATTGTATACGCTTGAATATGGTTAAATTTGTTGGGTTTATGTGGTTTTTAAAAGTTTTATGAGTATGTAATGAAAAATATTTATTATAGTGGAACATAAGATCAATCGGAGTATGGTCTCTTAGGGATCATATTAAGCAAATGATGTTTGTTGATGTCGGGATGTGCTTGATGATCTAGGCCAGTCGGTTGAAAAACCCATGATACTTGAGCATAGAGAATAAACTGAGAAGGGTTATGAGTTATCTCTTGATGAGGTCGGAGCTTATGCTTGGATGAGTGAGTAGAGAGATTGTGTGACTTTTGTGTGAGCTTATGCCTGGATGAGTGAGTCGATGGAGTGTGACTTTTGTGTGTGATGGTAGGTCTATAGAGATGGGAGTACAAAACCTCATCTATGATCCATTATACGGTATGCATATCGATAGATCATTTGGGAAAACCAGATATCAACTTTTGGGTGAAGCGTATGCTTGTGCGAGAGATACCCTTATGCACTATAAAGCTGTAGTCGCATCAGGTCGTGGTGACCTTGACTCGTCTATAGGGAAGGACTTGTAATCCACAAACTGGGATTGCGACCCCTTGGTTCATCGGCGACTCTGGTGACTTGCTAATGAGTCCCTACTTAGACTGTGGGTCATGGGAAACACTGGGTCGGTTTGATAAAGCAAATGTGGTCTGTAGTTTACTGTTGAAGGTGGAGTACCCCGTGATCGTTGATCGAATTCTTGAACTATATGGACCTATTTCCCATCATATTAATTTAATTGTGTTTATTTTATTATAAAAATTATTTTAGATTCATTATTTAAATTTTTATAAGTTATTTGATATTTTATTTATTATTTTTGGACTTATAAAATGAAGTTATTAATTAACAAAGTTATAATGTTTTAAAATTCATTTTGTTTAATTTTAAAAATACTTATGAAAATTACATGGGGGGCCCATAATACACATGGCCAACCATGTAGGTATTGGGTGGGGCCGCACGTGCCTCATATGGGTGGCACGCCCCACCCTTGGATGCCTCCTCTTGATTACTTTGTGTACAAGTTAATTAAATATAGTAACTCTATCTTGTAGCATATGGTCAAATATTGATTTGGAAATATTGATCATATTTTATCTTGATTATTGAAGGAATATCTTGACTTGTTATATTATTATGGAAAATAAGAGATAGAACATGCTATTTATGGAATGAACAATATGTTATTAGATTTAATTTATTTATAAAATATTGATGGGAAAATGGTTTAAAAAAAATGGGATAATAGTTCATGAACCTTCCATAATGCTGATGACCCATCTATGAAATGGATGACTCAGATCTCTTACCCCACAAGTCACCCTGATCAACGGTCCATATTCAGTCTCAGGAAAGAAGCAAACTGCGAGAAACCCTAAGAAACCATAAACTTAACTTTGCACTATAAATAGGGATGTACCGTCTCTTATTATCTACACCTTCTCTCTCGCACAACTCTCTCTCTAACCCTCTCTCTCTCCTAAAGACCCATAGGGGGACATGCCCCAACCCTAAGCCTCTTACTCTCTCTCTCTCTCGACCTAGGTATTAAGGTTTGAGAAATTAGGGTTGAGCCTAAATTATTTTGGGGTTAGGGTTTTATAGAGATTTAAGGGTACTTATTCAGTTTAACCGAAATTGACTTTCCCAGTTCGAGATTGAAGCTAGACTGCTGATCCCGCGTTATCAGATGTTGGTGACTCGGTGTGGGGTGTAATAAACCCGGTTGAAGTAATCTCCAACATCTTCTTTTATTTCATACAATTTATTTTTATTCTTAAGCGTAGTATTTAGTTGTATAAATGACATCAAGTGGTTGAGTTTTATTTTATTGTTAAGTTACCTTTATTTTGAAACATTTATTTATTGTAATATGACCATCTGTAAGTGATCTTTTTGCCAAGGAAAAAAGAGTAATTAAAAAAAAAATTTATATTCACCGGCAAAAAGTCGCATAGGTCTTACTTTTAAAGTTGTCATAAGAGTGTCTACAGTCAAGTTGTCATAAGAGTGTCTACACTCATGGCACAATAGAAAAAGTGGGTGGTAGTGTAACAATGCTTTGTCTGCACATTTGTGAATAGGGAAAATGTTCTCATTGGAACTAAAGAAATTAATTTAAGAGGAACATGATCTATCAAGAAAATATTTTCCCTATTCGCAAACTAGGTTTGAGTTATGTGACAAACTAGTTTCTTTTGTTTGATAATATTTGGGAAACTATTTCTTGTGGTATCTGGGAAGTTGCTTTTTCCTATTGTTCGTTAAATTAGTCCATTTATTAGAGATCGTTACTCGTCTAACGAGGGAAGTGTTATTGAAAAATGATAGTACTCCATTCATAGTCGGATTAACAAAATGGTTAGCTCATATTATAACTTCTTCATTTATTAGTAATATCAATGGTTATCTATATCTATACTACACTATTAAGCCAAAGTAGTAGACACATGTCGCAAGAATAAAAAAAGATTTTAGAGAGATTGTAGGATATGTATTTTTTGATTGTAGAGAGAGAGGGCGATAAAAATTAGAGAGAGAGTTACACCGAAGGCTCAGTGGAAAGTTTAGACCTACTTTTTTGCAGGTTTTGGACAAGTTCTTTAACTATTTCATTTGTACATAACAATAGGGAAGCCAATGGGTTGGTTGATTCACTTGCTACGGGAGGAGCATCCTTACCCTCACTGATTGTTTCTGACAATGTAACCTTTTTCCAGTAGTTTATTAATAAAAGAAGCCAACACTTCTCCAAAAAAAAAACGGAAAAAAAAAGAAAGAGAGTTAAGCCAAAGTTAAAGGGAATATGTGTTGCAAGAATAAAAAATGATACTACTTCTAGAGACATTGTAGGATACTACTTTCTGGAGGAGTGATTTATGATTGTTCCCATGGCAAAAATGTTTTTGAGATGAAAGACCACCGACAAGTTTTTGGGACTTGAGACCTTCAGCCTTGCAACCTCTAGTGAGCTTTCGACAAGCCACTGGTGACCCACTTTTAGCAACTTGTGACCTCTGGTGACTTGGCTTTTTGGCGCTTTTACCTTTTGGTTCTTTTTCTCACCCCCACCTTTTTTTTGGATTTAGATATGAGTCTTTAGACTTAAATCTGAGCCATGTTTTCTTAGATGTGTCTAAGATCTAATTCTATCTCTCTCTTTCTTTTCCTTCTTTTTTTCACTTTTTTTTCTTTACCTAGCTCTTATTATATTTTTTTAGTTTTTTTGTTTTGTATCTCTTTTTTCTCTCTTCCCCTCCTTCCCTCGTTCAATCATTTTTTGCTTTCCTCAACCCTCTTCGTTATTTGCCATCTCTCTCACTCTCTCTCCTCCCCCCTCCTTTGTCTCTGTTTTCTCCATCTCTTGTTGTCTCTTGCCTTCCACCTCGCTCTCCCCTTCTCCATCTCTCTCTTTTATATCTTTTGTTTTTGTTTGTACTTTTTTTTGCATTCTTAGCTTAACCCCTCTTTCTTTTTCCTCTCCCCCACCCTGTTTCTCCCTTCTCTATCTTTTTTTCATCTCTCCATTTCATCCCTTCCTCTTTCCTATTGTCTTTTGTCGCTTTCCACCTTTTATCGATGTCATGTTCTTGATTTTCGGCTGCCTTTCCTCCCTTTGACTATCTTCTCCCCTAAGTAGGTTAACTCCTAAGATGAGATTTCCTCTTGTGTTGGGATCGGTATCCTATCATAGTCATCTCTCATGCCTTGGTGAACACTTGAGATGGGGTGTAGCCTATAGGGGCCCTCGTGAGCCCTATCAAGGTATTTTATGTTCCCTTATGGTGGCTTGACATTCCTCTGAGTAGTTAGATACAATTTTTTTGAGGAGTTGTTTAGAGCTTGCCTTCTCTCCCCCTCGTCATTTGTTCTATCTTCATTTCATTTTAACTGTTTTGCTTGATTGTATTCTACTCTCTCTCTCTCTCTCTCTGTCATTTCTCATTTGACCTATTCTTTTTTTTGGTAATTTTGGTCGCTGGTTGTGTGTCACAGCCACCTCCTGTATGCTGCAATGCTCTTCTTGTTGTTCTCTTGGGCGCCATTTCAGTGTAGGTTATGCTCAATTTTATACTTATTTTCTTATGTGCCAACCCAACCCCAACATGTGGGGTCATGATTGATGGGAATACCGTTACAATTGAGAATTTTGGGTTTTTTATTTTATTTTGACAAGATCACAAAACTTTATTAATCACAAATGGAAAACATCAATATTACAATGATAAAGAAGAAACAAGCAACTGGTCAACCACCACCCCATCTTTAGCCAAAGAATCTGCCCTATCATTTGCCTCCCTATGAATATAGTTAAAGACCATCACTTGATGATAACAGATATCTAAAGCTTTTATCCAAAACTTTCCATGGAGGCCTACCATTTCCAGTGCACCAATTGATCAAATTTAATGAATCACCTTCCACCACCCAACCAAAACTAGCACACCAAACTTTCAATAGTTTTAGTCCATGCAACAATGCTAATAACTTCGCATTATTGGCTGTCACTACCCCACACAACTCATAATATGAGAACATCTCCACACCCATGTAATCCTTAAGCACTCCTCCAAAACGAGCAAGTCCTAGATTGCAAAAAGAACTTCCATCAAAGTTGAGTTTAACACGTCCATCCACTGGTGGTATCTATTTACTTTTAGGTCAGAGCCTTGCGAAAGATTATTTAACCAAATCATGCAGATTAAGAATGATGTCCATCTTAGACACCCCGTAACATTCTTTGCATTGGAGAACCAAAACCATACATTGTGAATGATCTTATCCTTTATTCGAACTAAATATGAATCCCTTCATAAGGCTTCTGTTTATTTCCAACCAAAACTCCTATAGAAGCGCTGCCCAAAAAATCTGCCACAAAATTAGCCCTTTTTTTGTTGATGATGGAATAGCGAGCTGGTCAATAATTCTTGTGTCTAAGAGGCAAAAACAAAGAACATCCAATACATGCAGAGTCCACATCCATAATCCATGAGTAAATGAATAATGAAGGATATGATCCCCAGTCTCCTCATCTTCCTTACACAAAATGCGAACATTGATAATCATTTTCCTCTTCTTTGCAAATTGTCAACGTATAGCACTTTGATTTGAGAAGAAGTCCAAAGAAGAACTTGCACCTTATGAAGGGTACACCATCTCCAAATATTTCGCAAATTAGGCTGCTCTTGTCTTAGCCTATCACAAAAAAGTAACTAATACACATATTTTACTAAGAAGGCCCCATCATTTATAAGCTCCCATACCACCTCATCCTCAATATTTTGAGAAACATAAATCCCATTCAAATCATTCATGAGATTGGCAAACT
This sequence comes from Amborella trichopoda, assembly GCF_000471905.2. Next base: position 870,122 of record NW_006498435.1, read on the forward strand.
GTGTCATCAACGTATCAAGCAATCTTTTATATGAAAACTGCAAATTCCAATTTACTTGATAGGTATCATGACCATATGCCTCACATACTTTTAGGTTCTGATTAATGGCTTTATAAAAAATATCATTATATTGCACTTTAAGAAGTCTATCTCCAACATACTTACGACTCCAAAAGTCTATACAATCTCCCCCACCAACGATCCATCTAATATTCCTTGCCACTAAGCCTTTTGACGTAAAAATCCCTTTTCAAACTTGGAACTGAGCTCGACCTCCTCTACCCTTACTAATAAAACCAAAATTATCAATGCGACATTTTGAAATTAGAGCATCTTTCCATTGCTGATCCCCACCTAACAAAGACCTCCATCACCATTTAGACAAAAGAGCTTGATTTACCATCTTAAGCTTTCAAATCCCCAATCCATCTTCTAATTTTGGTGTACACACCTTGTCCCAACCTATTAAATGATATTTCATTTTTTTATCAAGAGTGCCCCATAAAGTGTTTTGCATGAGTCTCTCAATATCTTTAATTACAGAAGCAGGCATGTGTAAAAGTGAAAGCATATAAACATACAATATTATATAACGTAGACTTGGTCAAAGTTACGGGCCCCCTGAAGATAAAATTTTTGTCTCCCATAAGTCGAGCTTCACATGAAATCTTTTCAAAACTAGATCTCACATTGACTTCTTCAACATTAAACTAAAACCCTTTGCAATCAAGGTAAAAAGGAAAGGAGACAAAGGTCCCCCCTTGTCTTAACCTCTTGAAGCTTTGAAAAACTTTTAAGGGTATCCATTAAAAAAATAATGGAGTCTCGAGAAGAATCAATGCTATAAAAGTGAAATTAGTACTTTTGTCAATGGTTTTTGCACCATGTTGAATACCTTCTCCTTGACAACGTCCCAAAATTGTTGAAAACATTGTAACGAAAAACCATATGGGTCTGGTGCCTTATCTCGAGGTACTGAAAAATGAAAAACCATATGGTCCTGGTACCTTATCTCTAGGTAAAGAGAAGACAACCCTTTAACTTCTCCTTATAAATTAGGGCTTCCAATTCATGTGCTCTTTGGAAAGATAAACTTTTAAAAGGAACACTAGGAAATCTTAACCCTAAATTATTACTCACTTGCAAAAGCCCTCTCAAAATGTTTAACAAATTTATTTTTCTCAACGATCTCTATCTTCCTCCACAATCCCTCCAAATGAAATCACTGAAATGTCGTTCTGACACATTTTTGTACTCAACATTTCATTGAAAAAAGCAATATTCAAATCACCCTCCTTCAGCCGTTTTACCCTTGACATCTGCGTCCAATATATCTCTTTTTGCCTCAATAAATCATGCAATTAATTATTCAACCTTGATTTCTTGGCTAAAATGTCCTGAGACACCTTACCACTCTCTTGAGTGTCATCTTCAATTTGGCTGATGCTCATCAAAATAAAATCTAATTTAACTATGAAATAAAATCTTGTAGAGTTCTTCCTTTCAATTAGCTTATATTTGATATTCAAGAACTTCTTGTGCATCGAAATCCACAACGACCATGAGTCACAATGTCTAACTAAGTTTTTTTTTTTTTATTGATTTCCTTAACATCAACCTGTAATAACCACACAATCTCCTCTATGTTCTGGGACTCAAAAGCTCCTTACAAGTTTGCCAGCACAATGGAACTTGATTTGAGACAGTTTAGGGAGAGAAACCATATGAGCTAAGGGAAACTCTCTCTCCCAATCTACAAAGACAAAAAAGCTATCTAACTTGCTCATCACCAAATTTATAAGACTATATTATTGGACCATGTAAATTCAGCCCATTAACAGGCAGCTCTATCAACCCATTTGACATAATACAATCATTGAACATTCACATCCAAGAATTAAAATAAGCATCGGCAATAGTTTCATCAAGTCTATGAATAAAATTGAAATCCTTAGGCAGAGCCACATCCAACATACAATTACATAACTTAGGAAGAAACACATGTTTAAGAGCAGCTATATTTGGTCTATAAACAATTAATATCATCCAACAAAAGTTAGAAAAAGAACCCTAAAAAATAATACCCAAAAACTGATCCTTTTTAAAACCATCCATACAAAACAAAATAAAACGATTCCAAAAAGCCCACAACCAAAACCACCACAAAACATGACAGGGCCCATTCACTAAATTTCCTTAATTTGCTAACAGACAAACTGGGTAACTTAGTTTCTTGAAGGAAAATAATATCAAGCCTAAATTTTGGAACAAAAAATTTCACTTCCTATTTCTTTTAGCATTACCTAATCCCTAACATTCCATGAGATCATCTTCATGGGAGAGAGGAAGAAGAACATCCAGCCTTGGCGACATCCACATTGTTGGTAGATAATTGGACAGGAAATGCATTGAGCTCATTATCACTATCATCGATTTGGATGAGAACCTCACCTTTGTTGTCCTTGCAAGTAGTTCTGGCCCCCCCTCGAGCAGCCACCCTTACAGAAGAGCGAGCGGGAAATTGATAGATCTTATGTTGCCTTGGCGCTATGCGCTCCATCCCCTTTTTGTCGACCTTTACCAGCAACATTCTTCTCCATCTTTTCAACTTTGGCTTTCTTAATATTATCTTTGATAGCATTAAAGATAACAACTAGAGGAACTTCAAAATCAAGCCCCATATCAGAGAGGATGTTGTCCACTTTTTTTGGAATAATTTCTTCTCCTCCTTCTTCAGCTACTTCAGACGAGTCATTCCTTCTTCAGCCACTTCAGACGAGTCATTCTCTAACTACTGACCCGAAACCTCTAACATACCCATACCCAAAAGAGGAGGGGTAGATTGAACCCTGCCATCTCCTAATGCTCAATCACAGGTAAGTGCACCTCATTGTTCGTTGGTGGAAGAAACATTGATTGGCGGCACTGCCAATTCATCCTCCACAAATTCCCTAGAAAATGTTTTGCTCACCACCGCAATTATTTCCTAAATCTCCCATTTCCTTACTCATCTTGCTCTAGATTGATCAATACACCCACAACAAAGTCCAACTCTCCAACACGAACCCTTACCATGTTCTTCTTCGCTATTAGTTTTAACAACAACAACCTTGCAGAAGCATCGTCAAAATGAGAACCAGAAAAATTGAAAATAACCCCAAGTCGTCATGAAGGAAAGAAACAGCAAGATCTGAGATGAAATAGAATAGAAATAGAATCCACATTCCTTTTCGTTAATCTCTTCTCCCCAAGAGGAATAACCTTCTCGTACCTTCCCAAAAAAGAAGTCGATTCATTCATGGGGCTTGCACTTTCCCCGTACGCCTTGAAACCCTCAGGCCCCTCAATAAGATTTGTTACATCTCTACCCGTCCCAAACAAAGGTCAAAGTCCAAGCCATTCCAACCTAAATTACCATGCATATCCTCAAGTTGCGTTATCTGATCTTCCTTTTTGGTGTGGGTTTTCAAAAAAGAAATCTCCTCTAAACAATCCAAAAAGTTAGTCGCATTTGCCTTTAAAATAGCTGTCACAGCTTGTAACAATTGATCTCCATTGCCTTTTTAAGATTGATTTCCAAATATTTTTCTGTTTTCTAAAGGAAACATTCAATTTGAAAGAATATTTTGAATTCAAATTTAATAATTTGGAACCCACATTGCTGTTACTTGGTCCACGTGTGCCAACAAGATTGGGAACTTGATTGTGCGAAGAACCATCCATGTCCATCCTTGAATTCTGAACCTTGCAATGAAACTCCTCCTGAACCACATTAGTCGAGGATGATCCTACATAGTTCCTTCGATGTCATCCACTGACCACATTCCAACCCTCATTATTCTGACTGCCAAGGACCCTATTACTGATAAGAGCTCTCACTCAAATGCATTGAGTTTACCTCGCATATATCCGCTCTCCACAAACCCTCCATTGTCACATCAATCAAGAAATCATCTGTACCAACTCTCAATCTAACCTGTTTTGGTGTTGGATGAAATTTATTCGGGGAATCTTAAATCGAACAAATTTCATTTCGATACTATTCAAGAGATCTCAATCAATAGAGAAAAAAGCTTCACATAAAATTGCCAACTACTGAAACATACCCAAATTCCAAGCATGCAAAGGTATGCCCCAAAAATGGATCCACACTGACTCAGACTGAACAAAAGATGAGTTGAGGTTTTGTGGCGGATGTCTTTGGAAGTGCTTTCTGTAGGTTACTTGGGGTCTTAAGCGATAGATGATGTAGGAGCCTCCTTTAAAATTTGAATAGAAATTTACCTTTAAAATTTTCAAACTTTTGATATTTAACTTGAGATGGATGTCTACGATGTAAACATTTTGAAATAATTATCTAGAGAGTGAGAGGGAAAGAAATAAATATTTAACTTTAAAATTTCCACATAATGTAGCTAAAAGAGAGTTTTTATTCTCAATTATTTGAGAGGTACATCCTATTATTTAAAAATTTCATTTTTTTGTTATATTTCTCTTATTTTCTATTTTAAGATGGGAAGCATTATCTCTTACCATTTTTTTTTGAAACAATCCATTGAAGAGTCATGTAACTTTAAGATGACATAATACGAGTACAACTATTATAATATCTATCATGTAACATATAGAATATTAAAGGGAGCAGTTGAAGTTAGCCCACTAGCTTATAGCTATTATAAACACCTAATGCAATAGATTGAATCTAGGTTAATCTAATGGTCACTATTTTGAATTTTAATTTTTCTCTATGAATTTAAATCATTTAAAATTTGGAGCGTCTAGTGAACTTAAGAAAATATTAAAACACAATTCACAACAAATAAATTGATCAAAATACCCCTAAAATGTTTAGCGGTATTTTGGTTAATTTATTTTTTAGAATTATTTTTTAATATTTTTATCGGGTGTTCCCTAATGAGAAGAGTGGATGCTGCAATTTTTATGAGATTTGGGTGTGTAGAAATAATGATTAATTCAAATATGAACCAATTCATAAAGGCTAAATAATAAGGGAAGTAAAGATCATAACTTAAAGGACCTCTCCCGATCTCTCTACGCACTAAATCAATTTTAGGATGTGTAAGTTTTAGAAAGGCCAACCCAAAAATAATGAATATTATAGTTCATTTGTTCTTGAGGAGCATATCAATCACCTGGATATACATAGATAATTACCTAGAGTTTCTATTTTTTAAGAATTTTAATTTCGTGAAGAGATCGAGAGAAAAGAGAGAGGAGAGAAATATTGTAGATAGTGGGAGACGAGATTGGAGTGGATAACAAAAGGGTGATGTTTGTATGACGTATCAACCTTATACTATTGAAGTAAGGTGCACCTCAAAACTATGCTGAAAGTGTAGTTTTGGTGGCACCAAGACTTGCGATAATACGAAAATCTATTGTTGCTCCCAATTATGAAATTTAAAGTTTTAGAAATGGTGATGACCAAGTAGACCTATAAACATTTGAACAGTTTGAAAATAGACTGTCAAGATAATGTGTTAGAAGATGAACTATTTTTAGGACTACAAATCCCCTTTTTTCATGTCTATGATTCTCGAGGTCAACATGATTGATTTGAGGGTTTTTCAGCGTAAGAACAACCTTCGCTAATGGATTATTTAGGTGAACCTTACTTGTACAGTATAAGGTTGATACCTTATATAAACGTTTTTCATAAATCAAACATCCCCAAAATAGATCCATGAGAGATTGTAGGAACCAAAACTATAGGAAGGAGAGGAAGATATATTCATGTGTGACTGTTTGAAGACATTTTTCAGCACCTTGGGTCCCCGATGCGGAATAAAAGAGAAGCCGATCGATAAAGCCCTGACTTACAGGGGAATTTTTGACAGTATCAGAATGTACCCAGAACAGGTGAGAATGTTCCTAAGGACCTCAGAAGGCCACCTGCCAAGTTTAGTCCCAAACCGACATGTATAAGGAAGTGCAGGTAAAGAAACAATTTTGAAAAAATCGGTCTCTAACACTCTGAAACAGACTTTATAACTGAAACCCTATTACCGGAGTGTCAAAAGGCTGTGGGACCATTGCCATTGGATCCGACATGGTCAAAAACCCCTAGGGGTCAAATTTTGGCTTAAACAGACAATCTAAGACAAAGTTATGAGCAAAAGACTAAAAAAGAAAAGTTTGCACGCTATTCCCGTGCGTCCTCCCTGCACCAGTCTCCATTAGTGAAGATTGGTTTTCACATTTTCGTGCAGTGACTTTCGGGAGCCATATCTCCTTCGTTCCAATTCGGATTACGCTCAAATTTTGTGAACATGTCTCGTCAAGACGAACGTTTTGATATGTGGCACGCCTCGTGATGACGCTCGAGCAGGGAGAAAAGCTAGAGAGAAGTTGGGGATTCATGATCAAAGTTGTAGGAAAATCAATAATAGCCCCACTCGAGTGGCCATATCACGACGCTCGCATACCCGATCGACCCGAAACCAATTGTATTGCGTGCGTAAGGTACATGGTTATGTCTGGTTCGAACCCCGCGCATGATGAACAATTAGATTTGGGGTACGAAGGTGTTAACATTGCTGCAAAATTGCGACCGCCGAAATTCAGATTCCAGCTAAAACCAAAAAATTGTAAAATCTTCGTTCGGGCACGAATCGAGCTACGTTTGTTGAAAATCGATCATAACAGCATGCTCATTACAATTCAATGAAGAAATCATGAAAATACATAAAAACATGAGCACGATATTGATCCAAAGTTTTCAAGTTTCTTATTAATTTCGAGTTGCATGATCATCGCTTAAAACAACGATCAGTGGTTCGAAGTTGGTACCAAATCAATCGTCCTGCTGAGCCCAACGAGAAAGTAATGATCTTTTGGCCAAACGGGCGCTAGAGCAACCTAAAATCATATATGGAAGATCATGCACGTTCTAGGGCAGCAGCAGGAACTGTTTTGAAATTTGATGTATTATTGGGCAGAGGCAAAACCATAATTTTTCACAATTTTTATATTTTATTTTAATTCAAATAAAGTATAATTATCATCAATTAGATTATATATCATCAATTAGATTATATTTTAGGCATCCTCCTATGTTTTGGGCCCAACTCTATAAATACCACGTTATACCTCAATGTAAAAGATCCCACTTGGCTTAATAAAATTTCAAGCTTTTTTCATCGTTGGGTCACGTTTTTGGAGCACCAGGAAGAAGTTGGGTCACGTTTTTTGAGCAAGAGGAAGAAGGGATAAATTTTTCGGTCGGTACTCTTAGGCATAAGGTAATTTTCTCTTTTCTTTCATTCTCTCTTTTTCTTTCCTCTCTCTGTCTCGCTCAGCGGTCTCACTGCGGAGCACAACATTTTTTTTTCTCTCTTCTCTTTCGCCCTTTTTGTTGTAGTCTCGTATGACCACGATCTCCTTCTTTTTCCCTCTTCCATCTTCCCTAGGGGTCCCTCACGATCACAACCTTCCATTCTTCCCTCGTGTGGTCTCATATGACCATCATTCCTCTCCTTTTTTTTTCTTCCCCCTGCACGTGCACCTGTGCCACATGGACCTTTGGGTCCACTTCCTCATATGACCAACATCCCTTTTTCTTCTTTTTCTTTACCCAACACGTCTACCTGCTCGCTATGTACTCTCCGGTCCACTTTCTCATTCTTTCACTGGTAGTCCCTCGTTTCCACCTCTTTTTTTCCTGCGTACCCTCACGTCACCCTGCACCCTCACCCTCATGCACCCTTTCCCTCTCACGATCCGTGGTCCGACGCGACCACCATATTTTTTTCTCTTCGTCGGACCACCATATTTTTTTCTCTTCTCTTTCTCCCTTTCTTTTGTAGTCTGGCATGACGACGATCTCCTCCCCTCTTTCCTATGTCCCTCACGACCACAACCTTCTATTCTTCCCTCTTGTGGTCTCATATGACCATCATCCCTCTCTTTGTTTTTTTCTTTACCCCCTGCACACGTGCCCTGTACACCCTTGGGTCCACTTCCTCATATGACCATCAACCCTTTCCTTTTTTTTTCTTTACCCTGCACGTTCACTTCTCCCTATGCACTCTCAGGTCCACTTCCTCATTTTTTTCTCTAGTAGTCCCTGTCCACCTATTTTTTTTTTGTTTTTTTTTTGGTGTACCCTCGCATCACCACGTTATGCACCCTCACCCTCGTGTAGCCTTTTCCCCTCTCACGATCCACGGTCCAACGCGACCACCTAGCATTTCATCCCCAACGCCGTGTGTGCAATCCACCCCTGACGCACGGTCCATCGCAGTCTTCACTCACCCGCTTCCCTCTCTCTGCCATCCGCCATTTCTGCCCTTCTGTAACTCTGCAACTTCCCTCTCCACGCCACTGCCGTGCGTCCATCTCACGGCTCCATCTCAGTTGCAGTCTCTCTTCCTTGCCACCATCTTTTCCTTCACCACGCTTCCATCGGTCTGCTTTCCTCCACCAGTTGTTCCCGCAGCCCCCTCTCCAACTCTCAGCCACGACCATCCGTGACATTCCAGACCCTAATTCGCCACCATCTCTCCACTCCAACCGGCTGCCACCATCTCTCTACTCCAACCACCACCGCTCTCCTGCAACCACCGCCGTCCCTGCCATTTCCATCACCCTGCTGCCCCATTACCGCCACGCTCCACCCTCTGCAATTCTCCCACCATCTTTTCCACCCACCTGCAACCATTCGCCCACCTCCTCTCTGTGCTCCTCAGCTGTCACCTCCCATTTCTGCCATCTCACGCAGCCATCTCCACCACTCGTCTGCCATTTCCGTCACTTTTGCCCCCCATCCTCTCGTGCTCTCTTCTCCTTGCAATTTCACGATTCTCTCTCTCTAAACACCCACAAGCGAAACCCCACCTTTTCTTACGTCTATTTCTCGTTTAGTCAAAGTTTCATCCCACCCCTTTGTTTTTTCGTTGCACTTTTCTGACTCTTCGTACAATTGACCAACTCCCACAAAAAAAAAAAACCCAATACTCAACCCTTTCTCCCCCTTTGTTAAAACGTTACTTTTTTTTAAACTTTACTTCCCTCAACCTAAATAAACCTAACTCTCTATCTCACTCTCTCTCCACATTAAATTAGAAAAAAGGAGACACTAATTGACTTTTTCTTTCAACTAAAATTTTTTTTCCTTTATTTTATTAAACCATCCTATTTTACTTTCCACCCCTTCCCTTTTATCTTATTCCATTTTACTCCTTCCTTTCATTTCATTTCATTTACTTCAATTTATTTTCTTTTATTGCATTTTATTTTATTTGTTTTATTTCACTTATTTTATCACATCATACCTTACTCTATTTCACTCATTTATTTTTTTTAATTATCTCATCTTATTTTAGTTTCTTCCATCCCTTTTATTTTCATTTTACTTAACTCCATTTCATTTTTAACTCATCCCTTTACCCATTCTACTTTTATTTTAATTATATTTTCTAATTAAATTTTATTTTAATTCACCTTTTTCATTTTCCTTTCATCTTATTTTTCATTACCTTTATTTCACCATCACTTTTATTTTCACTTTCGTCTCTTTTGGAAGATCTAGTGAGAGTTAAGCTAGTCTTCACCTCCCCTCTTTCTCTCATTTGATCGTTTGACCAAAGGGTAGGTTGAGCCTTGTGCTGCCGTGCCAATCTTGTCGTCGAGCAGTTTAGCTGCCGTGCCGGTCTGAGTTACTGTGCCCGTCTAGCCACAGCGCCAGACTAGCCGTTGCGCCAGATTAGCCGTCGTGCCAGTCTTGCATAGAGCAGTATTGTCCCCGTGCCGGTTTGAGTTACCGTGCTTGTCATGCTGCCACGTCAGACTCACCATCGCGTCAGGCTGGTCGGTGTTGGTTGTACCGTCGAGTAGTATTGCCGTCGCGCTAGTCTGAGTTACTGTGCCCATTTTGCTACTACATCAAATCAGTCACTGTACTAGTCTTGCCACTGTGCCAACCTAGCTGCCCGGTCAAACTTCTTCTCTCACCTTCATTTCTCTTATCTATTTGCTTCTCTCATTCTTTACTGTAAAATATGTACCGAGAGTTCCTTGTCAAGAAGACGCCGTGAGGCTGTTGAAATGACATGGATTTTCATGTGTTATTTTTTTTCATTTCTTCTTTGAGTACACATGCACATGTGCGCTCACCCTATAACAAGGTGGGGACCTATGCCCCACTTGTCTATACTTTTAATGTGTGTATGTGTATTTACAGGAAAGGAAAAACATGGCAAGGGAAGCGATTCCAAACCGTCCATAGACCAAGGGGGCATTCCAACGTGATCTAAGAGGGTGCCTACAAGAGCCAGCCCAAGCGTGTCACAGACCCATGTGAGGCAAGTCCTGCCTCACGATCCTTATTCCTCTCTTACCGGTTGGTACTCCTGCCCACGTCTTCTTTACGTGGTTCCCGAGAGAGCGATCTCAAGTCCCGGGTCCATCTCGAACTCGGAACTACGCTATCAGGTCAACCCGACCCGGAGGGTGAGATCGAGGTACCTAACCAGTGACCTTCCCATTGTCTTTCCATTCTCCAAGAGTAAAGAAAACCTTGACCATTTTTCTTTACTCACATATTGAGCTCCTCACTCTATGATGCATATATGGTATATAATATATTATTAGTAATATTTATTACATTATTATAAATAGTATATACGTGTGTGCATGGGCGCTACGTCGTCGGCGCTACACACACACACACACACACACACACACACACACACACACACACACACACACTATATATATATATATATATATATATATATATATATATATATATGGCTTGACTTAATATAGTAATGTATATCCACCGCTTTTTGGATATCTTCTATCCAAATTTACTACTCTCACGCCCTCAAAAAGTTACCATTAACTCTTTGTTGTGCTCACCCAGTTAGAGTTGTCTCGCACGAATGCATATGTATGCAGCAGAATTAGGAAATATGAGAAACAAAATTATGTCAGAACCGATGTGTGTGTGTATAAGTGAGAAAACATGTAATAAAGCAAATAAATAAATAAATCTTACTGATACTAGATTTACGTGATTCACTTTTTCAAGCTACGCCCATGGGAGAAAGGAGATCAAATTCACTGTAAACTCACTTGTTATAATGGTCATCCAATAAAACAGGCTTTCTTGGGCTCTCTGATTTCTTCTAGAGACTTCACTCTTTAAGTTTTCTTCTTTGACACTCTTCTCTTTCTTAGAGACTTTTTTTTTTTTTTCTAGAGGATTTCTCTCTCTAAAAGAAAACATTTTCTCTTTCTATCTTCTTCTTCTCTCTATTCTTTTTCTCTGAAAAAAAAGGCTCTTTGTGTTTCTTTTCTCTGTAAAGGAATACACAAACTCAAGAGACAGTTCGTTATCACTCTTGTCTCCCACGTTTTTGACTTTTAGTATATGGGCCAAGGGATAACAACCATATTTGGAAGTGTATATCATAACCTCCTAAAAAGGAGGTCCATCTTTATCTTCCTTTTTGGAAAGAGATAATAAGAATAACTAGCATACCAAAATCATAAGTGAGATCCTATTCTTGTGGTATGCTGGCTTGGTCAACAAGTCACCCTCTTTTGCTTTCCCAAACTGCTCTTTTAAGATGGGATAATTTCATTCGTGCCCTCCCACCATGGGATGGGACACCCAACAATCTCCCCTTCCAGTCCCAATGGGGAGGTTATCCTTTACAGATTAACCAGGTGCTAAAAGGCACTCATGCCTGCCATGTTTCTGCATAGATTCTGTTTATCTCTGGCTAAGGTCTTGGTCATCATATCCGACATATTCTTGTCAGTATGGATCTTCTCTAGCTGCAATAACTTCTTCTCTAAAACATCACGAATTCAATAATAACGCACATCAATGTGCTTCCTCTTATAATGGAGGCTAGCATTCTTGCTCAAGTGAATAACACTTTGACTGTTACAATGGATGATATACTTGTCCTAGTTCAAGCCCAACTCACAAAAGAATCTCTTTATCAATATCATCTCCTTGTAGGCATCAGTAATTGCAATGTACTCTGCTTTTGTGGTTGATAGAGCCACACACTTTTGTAGTTTGGACTGCCATGAAACAAGTGCCCTGCAAAAGTAAACAGGGACCTTGAGATTGACTTCCTGGAGTCTACATCTCCAGCCATGTCAGCATTCGTGTGCCCTTGTAACACAAATTTACCTCCTCCAAAGCACAAACATACTTTGGATGTTCCTCTAAGATATATGAGTATCCACTTGACTGCTGCCCAGTGTTCCTTGCCAGGATTAGCGAAAAATCTGCTAACTACACCAACTGCATGTGTGATATCTGGCCTCTGCACACCATGACACACATTAAACTTCTTACATTCGATGTGTAGGGAAATTTATGCATTTCTTCATTCTCATTCTTATTTGAAGGGCTTTTCTTGGCACTTAACTTGAAATGACTTCCAAGTGGGGAACCGACAGGTTTTCCATTGTTCATACTGAACCTTTCGAGCATTTTCTCAATGTACCTTTCTTGTGACAACCACAACTTCCTAGCCTTCTTGTCACGAGAGATCTTCATGCCCAAGATTTGTTGAGCATGAGCTAAGTCCTTCATGGCAAAGGCTTTGCTCAACTCTTTTTTCAACTTGTCAATCTTGCTAATGTCGTGACCGTCAATTAGGATGTCATCAACATACAGTAAAAGAATTATGAAGTTATCGTCGGAGAACTTCTTAACGAATACGCAATGGTATGAAGTTATCCTCTTATACCCATGACTCCTTATGAAAGACTTGAACTTCTTGTACCACTGCCTTGGGGCCTATTTTAGCCCATATAGGCTCCTTTCCAGCTTGCAAATCATCTGCTTATTTCCTTTTACCTCGAATCCTTATGGCTGCTCCATGTAGATCTCTTCCTCCAAATCACCATGGAGAAAGACAATCTTAACATCTAGTTGTTCTATCTCTAGATTCAAGCTTGCAGCCAGGCCTAACACCAAACGGATTGATGACATTTTCACCATGGGAGAAAAGATTTCATCAAAGTCGATACTCTTTTTTTGCCCAAAACCTTTCACAATCAATCTGGCCTTGTATCTTGGTTGTGAGATTTTCTCTTTAGTCTTTATTTTGAAGACCCACTTGTTCTTCAATGCCTTCTTGCCTTTAGGCAACTTTACCAAGTCATAGGTGTGGTTCTCCATCTCTTCTTGCATGGCTTTAACCCACTCCTCATTTTGTTTGTTGGCTTGAGCTTCTTAGTAGCTTTTTGGTTCACGCCTTCAGTGTATAAGATACACTCTGATGCAGGGTATCTAGTAGAGTGTTTATATCCAAAGGACCTTCACAATTCAATTGCAGGTGGGACTTCTTGAACATGTTGCTTCCCTTGTTCCACATCACCCGAAACTAACATGTTTAACTCTTGGGACCCACCCTCTTGTTGCACTTCTCCCCCATCTTCATGTATTACTGTAGGAGGAACTATGACTGGTTCTGTACTATTAGAGATCAGTGGCTTTTCTGACTTCTTCACATATTCAATGGTAAGGTCTTCCTGAATGACCACACCCCTACTCCTGATCACCTTCTTGTCCTCAGGATCCAATAACCTATATCTGAACTCTTCATCTGAGTATCATAAGAAGATGCATCGGAGTACTTTCTCATCGAACTTGGATATGTGTTCCTTGGGCACGTGCAACAACGCCTTGCATCTGAATACCCTCAAGTGTGAATAAGAGATATCTTTTCCAGTCCAAACTCTCTCTGGGATATCACTATCTAGAGGAAATGATGGGGATTGATTTATTAGGTCGCATGTTGTGAGGATTGCTTCACCTCAATATGGTTTTGGTAACTTGGCGGTGGATAGCATGCTCCTAACTCTTTCCATAATAGTGCGATTCATTCTCTTTGCAACACCATTATGCTGGGGGGGATATGGCACTGTCTTTTCATGCCTTATGCCACACTTGACACAATAGCTTTTGAAAGCATTCGAGGTGTACTTTTCCCCATTGCTTGATCTGAGAACCTTCAGTAACTTGTTTGTCACCCTTTCCATCTTAGCATGGAAATTCTGAAAGACCTCAAACACCTGATCTTTTAATTTCATCAAGTACACCCACACATTTCTCGAAGCATCATCAATAAAGGTGACGAAGTATGATGCACCACCAAGTGACTTGACATCCATGGACAACACACATTTGAATACACCAGATTCAGGATTTTCGTATCTTTAGAGCCCTTACTGGAGAAAGAGACTCTATGTCATTTGCCTAATAGACAATGGTCACATGAGGTTAGAGATGCAATTTGACATTAGGAAGAATATGCTTCTTTACTAAGATTTGCGTTCCTTTCTCACTCATGTGGCCCAGATGCTTGCGCCACAGATTTTGTGAGGATTCTTCCATGGTGGCATTAACTTCGTCATCAGAGACTTGCACCTGTGTCCTATAGAGTGAACAACATTTCATGCTCTTTGCTTTGACAAGAGGTCCCTTTGTTTTATCGAACACTGAGTGGTATCCTTGATCATCTAAACACCCTCCTGTGATAAGGTTTAGACGGATATCTGGTACGTGTCTGACGTCTTTTAGCAAAAGCTTCATCCCAACATCAGCCTTTATGTGTACATCTCCCTTACCCACAATCTTTGAGGAATCATTGTTCCCCATCTTTACAGGGCCATAATCTCCAGCACTGTAAGAAGCAAAATAACGTCTATGTGGGGTAATATGAAACAATGCTCTAATATCTACAATCCAGTCTGAGTTGAATGAACTTGATTGAATATTGACGCATCCATCACCATAGTTTTCAACCACACCAACATATGTGTGGTTAGATGCCTCGATCTCACCCTTGGGTAGGGATGACTTGGTGGCATGTGTTGCGGGTTCCAAGGAAAACCCGGGACTTGAGACCGCTCTTTCGTGAACCTTATTAAGGACAAGGGAAGGTACACCAACCGGTGAGAGAGGAATTTGGTGTGAGGCGAGGGGACACACATCACTTGGGTCCATGACTCACTCGGGCTAACTAGTGTGAGCGCCCTCTTAGATCACGACGGAAAGGCCCCCAGTCTTACAACTAGTTCGAAATCGCTTCCCTTGACCTGTACTCTCTTGTTTCTGTGATCACACACACATGGTTAATTTACAAGACAAGTGAGCTAGAGGACCCCACCTTGTCTTTGCGTGAATGCACACGAACGTGCACATTCAAAAGAAGAAGGAAAGAATAGGAGGATAGAGATTGGGGTGATAGAGAGAAAAAGAAGGAAGAAATAGAACAGGGAATGAGAACAAAAGAAAGAGAAGTTTGAGCGGATGGCTAGACTGATACAGTGGCTAGACCAATATAGCAACTGACCTTTTATGGTAGCAAGACGGCACAGTAACTCTGATCGGCATGACGACTTGACTACTCGACGACATGATCAATACCGACTGGTCTAGAACAATGACTAATCTGACATGGCAGCAAGACGCGCACGATAACTCTAACTGGCATGGCTGCTAAATTGCTCGACGACAGAACTGTCATGATAGTGTTAGACTTAGCCTATCCCTTGGTCAAACAAGAGGGGACGAAGAAAGAAGAGAGAGAAGAAGGAGATGAAGAAAAGAGAAGAGAGGGAGGAGTAAGATAAGAATAGTGAAAGAGAAGAAGGAAAAAAATAAGATAGAAAAGAGAAGAGAGATAGAAGAAAAGAGACGGAGAGGAGAAGAGAAGAGAGAGAGAAGAGATGAGAGAGAAGACAGAAAAGAAAGAAGAGGAAGAGTGAAGAGATAAGAGAGAAGACAGAAGAGAGAAAGAAGAGAGATTAAGAGAGAAGACATAAGAGAGAAAGAAGAAGTGAAGAGAAGAGAGAAGACAAAAGAGAAGAGAAGAGAGAAGACAAAAGAGAGAGAAGAAGATAAGAAAAGGGAGGAGAAGAAAAGAAGAAAAAAAGAGGAGAGGAGGAAAAAGAAGAAGAAGAAGAAGAGAAGAAGAGAAAAGAAGAAAAGAGAAGAAAAGAAAAGAGAGAAGAAGAAGAGAAGACGACAAGAGAAGAGAGAAGAAGACGAGAGTGAGAGAAGAAAGAAGAGTGAGAAGAGAGGGGAGAGAAGAGAGAAGAAAGAAGAGAGAAGAGAGGGGAGAGGAGAGAAGAGAGAAGAAAGAAGAGAGAGAAGAGAGAAGAGAGAGAAGTGAGAAGTGAGAAGGAAGAAGAAAGAAGAAAGAAGAAAGAGAAAAGTGAGAAGAGAGAAGAGAGAAGAAAGAAGAGAGAGATAAGTAAGAATAGAGAAAAGAGAAGAGAGAGAAATGAGAAGAGAGATGAAGAGTAAGAGAAAAGAAACATGGATGGCGATAACGTTCCACTGTCCAAAACAGATGAGAGAGAAATGGGAAAGAAGCATGGACGACGATGGGGTTCCGTCGTCCATGACAGAAGAGAGAGAAAGGGGATAGAAGCATAGAGGATGATAGGGTTCCATCGTCTATGATAGAGGAGGGAGAGACGACGGGGGAAGAAACATGGACGACGATGGGTTCTACCATCCATAGCAAGAGAGAGAGCAAGAGAGAACATGGACGACGATGGGTTCCATTATCCATAACAGAGGAAAGAGAGCAAGAGGGAATATGGACGGCGATGGGTTCCGCAATCCATGACAGAGGAGAGAGAGCAAGAGGGAACATGGACGACGATGGGTTTCGCCATCCATGACAAGGGAGGAAGAGATAAGAGAGAGAGAAAAAGGGATACACTCGGCTTTAGGCATCATCGCACGTGTCAGAAGAGACTCTAGCACGACCTGGCCGGCCACGTGGGAAAGGGTCCGGTTCTGTACCTTTGTCAAAGGATAGGGGAAGAAATGCCATGCGTGGCGATGAGCATCGTCGTGCACAACATGGGGGAGGAACTCAAACAAAGGCCCTGCTCGTCACTCTGGTTAAGGCCCGACATATTTCAAGAGAAAGAGGATGTCATGCTTGGCGATGGGCACCGCCGTGCATGACTGGGGAGGAGAAAGAAAGGAAAGAATAAAGAGCGAAAATGAAAGACAGAGAAGAGAGAGAAAGAGAGGGAAGTGCAGAAAGAGATCAGGAAAGAGAGCCGAGAAAGAAGAAGGGAAAGTAGAGAGAGAAAGAAAGAGAAGATTAGGAAAGAGAAAAAAAATCAGGAAAGAGAGAGAATGAGAGAAAAGAAAAAAAAGAGAAAAGAGGAAAGAAGGGGAAGAGAGGCATGCACGGTGATGCCTACTACTGTGCATGTTGAGAGGGAAGAGAGAGGCAAAAGGAGGAAGAGTGAGAAATACAGAAGAAGAGAAAGAAAGAGAGAGAGACATGCACGACAATGCTTACTGCTACGCTTGTTTGAGGTAGAGAAGAGAGAGGCAGAGAAGTAGAAGTGGAGGGAGAAACAAAGAGAAGAAGAAGAGGAGAGAGTGACAGAGAGAAGAGGAGGGAGAAAGAAAGAAGAAGCAAGAGAAAGAAAGAAGAAGAGAGAGAAAGAAAGAAGAGAGAGAAAGAGAGACGAAGAAGAAGAAGAGAGAGAAAGAAAGAAGATGAGAGAGAAGAGAGGAGGAGAGAGATAATTACCTTCACCTAGGGGTACCAAAATTTTTCTTCTCTCTCCTCTCTTTTGCTCTCCAAGACATGTCAGAATCTCAAGACTAAAACTCCCAATTTTTATTCATGAGGTTGAAGCCATTTACAATGAGATGTAGCGTGTATTTGTAGAGTTGGGCCCAAAACATAGGTGGATGCCTAAAACTTACCCCAATTATTAAAAAAATACAATTTATCTGAATTAAACTAAAATCTAAAAATGGGTGTAAAATTACGATTTTGCCTTTACCAACAATACACAAAATTCTAAAATAGTCTTTATTACAATCATGGAACGTGTTTGATTTTCCTATGATGATCCGAGGTTGCTCCAGTGCCCGTATGGCCAGAAGATGATTACTTTCTCGTTGGGCTTGACATAACGATCGATTTGGTATCAACTTCGAACCACAGATCGTGTTTTTAAGTCACGATCATGCGACTCTAAATTTATAAGAAACTTGTAAACTTTAGATCGATAGTGCATTCGTTTCTAGATGTATTTCTTTAGTTTCTTCGATGAATTGCTCTGAGTATGCCATCTTGATGTATTTCTTTGATTTCGTGCCTGAACGAAGATTTTACCATTTTGTGTTTTAGTCGAAATTTGGATTCCGACGGTCAAAATTCTACAACAACTTTAACATCATCATACGTGAAATCTAACCGTTCATCACGCACGACGTCTGGACCAGTGGTAGCATTGAACCTTACGCACATAATGCAATTAATTTTGCGTCGATCGGATCTGCGAGCATTGTGATATGGCCGTCGAGTGAAGCACGCTACTACTGATTTTCAGCAACTCTTGTTCTCGAATCGTCATCTTCTCTCTAGCTTTTATCCTTGCTCAGACGTCGTCACGGGACGTGCCATATATCAAAATGCTCGTCTTGACAAGACAAACACGCTCGTAAAATTTGAGCGTGATTCAAATTGAAATGAGGGATATATGGATCCCAAAAGTCACTATTCAAATATATGAAAACCAATCTCCATTAATGGAGACTAGTGCAGGGAGGGCGCACGAGAATAGCGTGCGACCTACCCTTTTTCAGATTTTTACCCATAACTTTGTCCTGGAGTGTCCATTTAAGTTGAAATTTGATCCATAGGAGTTTTCGACTATATCGGATCCAATGGCGGTGGTTCAACAACCATTTGAGGCTCGAAAATTTGGGTCCCAATTATGGGGTCCGTTTCAGGGTGCTTGAGGCTGATTTTTTCAAAACTGTTTCTTTTTTTTAACTACCTTAGACTGTCGGATTGTAACGAAACTTGACAGGTGGCCTTTGGAATCCTTAAGAACATTCTCACCCGTTTTGGGGAAATTATGAGACTGTCGAAAATTCCACTGTAAGTCAGGGCTTTTTTGGCCAGCTTCTCTTTTATTCTGCTTCCGGGACCCAAGGTGCTGAAAAATATCTTCAAACAACTTGCCCCGCCCAATGTTGTGCTTCGAGAGAAGCAAGAAGGACAACAATCGAAAAATTTCCTTCAGCTTTATTAATTCTTTCTTCTTAGGCACATGACCACATGAACACCGAGGAGATATCCACGCAATGCTGTAACTATGATGCTTAGACATTTGGATGCATTTGTCATAGATAAATTCGTGGAGACTTTGGGGGAGAAGAGCCTTTTGAGGGATCCTGTCGATGTCCTCACCCTCAAGGGACTGTTTGTGATTTGGAGGGATTAGTATTTTAAGTCCTCATCCTGTCGGATGTCGGATGGTACCTGTGACGACCTTGTGGGAATGACTTGGCTACGTGTTCACTAAACACTGAAGAAGGAATGTTGACTAGGCACCCAGCAGTGAAGAAGGGATGATGATTGAGCTACGTGTCACCCTGCTCTGAAGAAGGGATGATGACTGGGCTACGTGTCACCCAGCTCTGAAGAAGGGAGAATGAGACAAAGAAAGAAAGAGAGGAGCATAGAGAAAGAGAGAAATAGAGAGAAAAAGAGATAGAAAATGGGGAGAGAAAAAAGAGAGGCATGCACGGCGCTGCCACTACTGTGCATGTCAGGAGAGAGAAGGACAAAGAAAGAAAGAGAGGAAGAGGGACACGCACCATGTTGCCACTGCCGTACATGTTAAGAGAGAGAAGAAGAGAAAGAGAGACATGCATGGTGCTGCCATTGCCCGCATGTGAAGATGGAGAAGAAGAGAAGAACAGAAAAAGAGAGGCGTGCACGACGCTGCCACTGACATGCATGTCGAGAGAGAAGAAGAGAGAGAAGGAGAGAAAGAGAGGCATACACAATGCTGCCACTATCGTGCACGTTAAAAGAGACAATAAGAGAAGAGGAGAGAGAAAGAAATAAAGAGAGGCATGCACGACGCTGCCACTACCATGCATGTTAAGAGAGAGAAGAGGAAGAGAGGCAGGAAAAGAAAGAGATAGAGAGTGGAAGAAACATGAAAGGAAAGAGAAAGACAGAAGATAGAATATGAGAGAGAGAAAGAGAGGAGGATGTTGAGGGAAGAGAGTAAGAGAGGCATGCATGACACTGCCACTACTGTGCATGTCAGGAGAGAGAAGAAGAGAATAATAGAGAAAGAGAGGCATTCACAGTGCTGCTACCGCCGTGCATGTCAAGAGAGAAGAAGAGAGAGAAGAAGAAGAGAGAGAGAGGGGCGTGCAAGGCACTATCACTGCTGTGCAAGTCAAGAGAGAAGAGAGAGGAAGAAACATGAAAGGAAAGAGAAAGATAGAAGAGAAAAAAGGAGAGAGAGAAAAGGAAGATGTTGAGGGATGAGAGAAAGAGAGGCATACACGACGCTGTCACTACCATGCATGTCAGGAGAGAGAAGAAGAGAGAGAAGAGGAGGAGAGAAAGAGAGGCACGCACGACATTGCTACAGCCGTGCACATCAAGAGAGAAGAAGAGAGGGAAGAACAGAGGCAGGGAAGAAAGAGATAGAGAGGAAGAAACAAGGAAGGAGAGAGAAAGATATAAGGGAAAAAAGGAGAGAGAAAAAGGAGGATGTTGACTGGGCTATGTGTTTACCCAGCACCGAAGAGGGATGTTGACTGGGCTACATGTTCACCCATCATCGAAGAGGGATGTTGACTGGGTTACGTGTTCACCCAGCACTGAAGAAGGGAGAAAGAGACAAAGAAGAAGAAAGGAGAGAGATAGATGAAGAGATAGAAAA
Organism: Amborella trichopoda; assembly: GCF_000471905.2. The sequence continues at coordinate 890,861 of NW_006498435.1, forward strand.
GAGAGAAAGAGGTGAAAAGAGAGAAAGAGAGGCATGCACGGCGCTGCCACTACTCTGTCTGTCAAGAGAGGAATGAAGAGAAGAAGAGAGAGAAAGAAAGAGAGAGAGACATGCACGACGCTATCACTACCGTGGATATTAAGATAAGAGAAGAAAGGAAAGAGAGATGGGCACGCATGATGCTGTCACTACCGTGCATATCAAGATAAGAGAAGAAAGGAAAGGGAGATGGGTACGCATGATGCTGCCATTGTTGTGCATATCAAGAGAAGAGAAGAAAGGAAAGAGACATGGGGGATAGAGAAGGAGAAATAGAGAGGTAGAGGAAGAGATAGAAGCATGAAGAGAGAAAGGGAAAGAAAGAGATAGGGAGATAGAGAAAGAGATAGATGAATTAAGGAGAGAAAGAGAGATGAATAGAAAGACAGATAAAGAAAGAGAGAGAAATAAAGAGGAAGAGATATAGAAAGTTTTGAGGGATCCTGTCGAAGTCCTCTAACTAACAGGACTGTTCTGTTTGTTTGAGGGATTAGTATTTGAAGTCCTCACCCTGTCGAACGATACTTGTGACGATGAAGGCTCTTCTTTTCGGGTCCCAACATCAGGGGACTCTAGTATCAGGGATCTTCTTTTGGTGTGCTGGCTGAAGCCGCCTACGGAGGTGAGCATTGCTATCACGCCCCAAGAAATTACAATACTGATATTCCTGAGATGTGACAGTCAAAACATATATACATCTCTTGATAGGACAAATTTATAGTGGCAAATGCTTACAATGTAACGAAAGAAAGTTTAAGCACAACTACAATATCTTCCAGAGTTGATCCTGACGAGCACTCAAAATGAAACTGCAGTTATCCTGAAAAAAAATGTTTACCATAATTTGATGAGTTTGGCTACTCAATAAGTGATCATCATAATCCTAAAAATAATCATGGTTGAAAGATATTAATATTTTCAAAAAGGAGATCTATTAACAGAAATCCATTAACAGTTTCACTTTCAAAAATAGATAATTAAGTATAATCCGAATAATTGAGATACATATAACATTTTAACGGCAATGCATAATTCAAAGGATTTCACAAATTACCTTACAGGCGTCCCAAGTAGGTCACCTATATACCCC
>NW_006498435.1:898879-919032 GCF_000471905.2 Amborella trichopoda
AAAGGATTTCACAAATTACCCTACAGGAGTCTCAAGTAGGTCTCCTATATACCCCATAAGCATCCTGATGGGTGAACTTAATCCCTATCGGCGTCCCAGATAGATCCCCTTAATCCCTGCAGGTCCACTTTTACCTCACCGGTGTACCAGATGAGTTTACTTAATCCCTACCGGTGTACCGGATAGGTCCACTTATATCTCACCAGCGAACCGGATGAGTCCACTTGTATACTTAAAGTATTTCTAAATCTCTTTAAACATTCGAAAGCAGCAATATCATGTACTCAACATATCACTGAAATTATTAATATGAATTTCACTTAAACCATTAATAACAGTCACTTTCAATAAGATTTCAAACATAATCAATCAAATATTTTGGGCTCATATTTAGAAAGGTAGCAGTTCGTAAGGACATTTAGTTTTCAAATAATAAGGCAGTCATTTGTACATGAATTTTACAATGTCTAAATATTAAAAAACAGTAAAAAGAAATCTCACAATTTTACTAAAAGCGAAAATATCACATTTATTTCTAATAATTTTACAGTATCTAAAATTTTCTAAAAATAGAAAAGAAAAATACATAAATTTATTTCTAGGAATTTACAGCATTTAAAATTTCTAACATAGATAAAATATCACAATTTTATTAAAAAGATTATTTTTCAAAAGAATGAGGTCGCTTGCGGATAAAATTTATCGCGCCTAAAAGTCATGATAATAAGCAAAAGTAATTATTTCATTTCATTTTTAAAAAGAACGGATTATTTTTCAAGATAATGAAGTCACTTACTTAAAATATTTGAGAAGGAGCTTCCGATAAAAATTGGGCTAGAGAGAGGAGCTCACTGTGTTTGTAAGAGGGAGAGCGAGAAAGGAGTTGTTAAGCGACGTCTTATCTTTCGTCCTATTTAATTTCTTTAAAACACCTCCATCTCATGTATGAGGTGTCATGTAATTGACCGCCTTTAACACCTGAAAACCATGTCCTCTAAAGGACGTGGCAAGGCAGCAAAAGCTTAAACCAAATGAAGGTAAAAGCTTTTGAAAGTAATGATGGTCCCTAAGGACCATCATGCTCATATGGATCATCACTTATTAAAAGTTTCTTTTCTTCTTCTTTTTTTTTTTGAAAGTTTAGGATTGTTACATTTGCATCAACCTGCTCTCTTGGTCCAAGCGCCCTTTATGGGTTTTCACTTGGACTTGAGAAGTGGTGCCATAAAGATGGTTTTCACCAAGCCCCTTTTTATTTGGGCTCTTTTACCCATGACCTAGCAGCTATGTCCGCCCTTATTCTTCCATTTTTACTCAAAGTGCCCTTTCAGGTTTTTACCATGCCCGGGTTTTTATTTACAGAACTCTTTTACTCATGGTTTTGTGACCATGCCTGTACATCATTTTTAGTCATGGGGTTTCCTTATTCAGGTTTACACCATGCCTGCTTTTCTTTTTTTGTGAAGGCGTGTTTAGGTTCATGCCTTTGGGGACCTGTGCGTAGCCTTTTAACGTCATGCAGCTTGGATGTCCGCTATAATTTAGGGTCATACAGCTACATCGTGGTGGCAATGGATGACGGTCTGTGGAGGCCATGGAGTGAGTATGGTCGTGGTTTGACTCACTTTTGGGGATATGACATGCTGCCTACAAAGGATGTATGGTGCTGGTATGGAAGGTGGATAGTGGTGACTCACTAGCTGACGGTGAGTATGAGTGGTGAGATGGCTCGCCGTTATTTTGTGATTGTGGGTCAGATTCACTGGGGAATGATGGATGATGATAAGGGAAGTGGATGCACTTGAGAGTTATGAAAATGGTACAAGCAGAAGAGGTGTACGCATATGTGTGGGGGCATGTTTAAGGTCATGCCTCCTGGACCTGTGCAAAGTAGTTTAATGTCATGCGACCAGACATGCACTATATTTTAAGGTCATATAGCTTGGACCGTGGCTATGCAGTTTAAAGTCACAGTTAAGACCATGCCGTTTAAGATCTTGCAACTAGACCTTAGCTACAGTTTAAGGTTGCGCAACTAGACCTTCGCTACAGTTTAAGGTCGTATAGTTTGGACCATGAAGTTTAGAGTCATGCATCTAGACCACCGCTAGAGTTTAAGGTCGTATAGCTTGGACCATGCAATTTAGGGTCATGCATCTAGACCATCGCTACAATTTAAGGTCATATAGTTTGGACCATATATTTTAAGGTTGTGCATCTAGACCACTATGTGGGTCGCCATGTAGGTGAAGCTCCATGGAGAATAGATCTGTGGATGTCAATTCGACTCCCTGGGGATAAAATGGTTAAGACCATACACAAGCAGAGGGCTCAGATGGAGATGGTGGCCCGACGAGGGATGGCAAATGAAAGCGGACTTTACTGGGGTTTATGGGGTGATTCCTTGAGGTGAAGGATGAGGCTTCACAGGAATAAGGCTATGGATGATAGCCTGCCTCACCGGGGATATAATGAACCCAGATGAGGAATGTTCGTGGTACGGACCCCGTGGGATTAAAAGAAGGTAGGACTCCTTGGGGATGAAATGTTGTGGCATGCTTGTTGCTTTGGTGGGGATGACAGGCCAGAGCACATGTGTAACTCCACTAGGGGTAGTGGCAAAACACTCACGACGGTTACCAAGCTCAAACACACACAATGCTAGCATGGGCGACAGTAACACATGTGGTGCTAGCATGAGTGACACTTGCACGAACGGCGCTAGCATGTGTCACAGACGGCGTTGGTCGCGCGTAGCTTTTGTCAGTCACTTTCACTCGCGGCGTTAGTCACACGCAACGTTGGTTTGAGTTCGGGCCTCGAGGTGAGCCCGACCCGGTCCATTCCATTGTCGTTTGGCCTTTTGGATTGGTCTGTCATTTCCACTTTGTGAGGGGTACTTCGGGAAAGCTCTTGCTATATAAGGGGGTAAACCCCCTTTTATCATTTACGTTTGGTAAAATAGTAGTGAGGTTTTAACAATAACCGGGAGCGAGAGACCTTTCGGTGAGGATTCTGGCGAGAACGCAGGGCACTCAGGGGGGGGGGGGGGAGTTGTTTGTAAGAAGACGGTGTGAGTGTAGAGGTTTGCAATGAGAACTTCGGCCAGGACATAAGGCACACAGGGGAGTTGCAATCATCTCCTCGCTCAGGGAAGTTGTCGGTGTCTTGTTAACGAAGTTATAGAAGCTTCAACAAGGGTTCTGAGATACCAAAATAGGGACTGAGGGTGTAGCAGAGGCCTGTCGCAAGCTTCTGGTGGTTTTTTGGTGGTGTGGAGGAAGGGGAAAGGTCTGTCAATGGGTTTCCGGCGAGTGGAGGAGCTCCTCGGTGAGTAGCCAGAAGGTCGCGGGACTGTGAACGATTATCAGGAACGATCGGTTGTGGGAAGTGAACGGTCACCGTCTGCACTGCGTGTGTCAAGCCATGTCAAGGCCGGCAGCTGTCAGGCGGCGTGCCCGGGATTCGAGGTGACACGTACACAATCTGTGGCACGTGTAAGAGATTTGAACACAAACGGTGCTACTCAAAGATCACAGGCGGCGATAGTTGTGATAAACCCAGCCGGCGTTAGCCCTTGAGGAACACGGCCGACGTTAGCCCTTGACAAACATGGCTGACGTTAACGCTTGAAAACATAGTTGGCGTTTGCCTTGACAAACACATCCGAGGCTGGGTTTTAATCAACACAAGCGGCACTAGTCAAGCACAGCTCTAGTCAGTTCCTTTCACGTGTGGTGAAGCCATGCGCCCTAGTGTTTCACACACAATAGTGAGCCCTTAAGCTAAGTCTAATGGCCGGGTCTTCATACAGTATCCTTGAGGTGAAGAACCTTCCAAGAGGAGGAGAGCTTGGCACCAGTGAATTCACTGGTGAAAGTTTGATCAGGGGTGAACCCATTTGGTTGATGGAATCAATATGCAAACCGGAGTGGCCCCTTAGCGTCACTTTCATTACTGACCCAGTTTGTTTCGAGGTCCTCGAAGGTGACGATGAGAACGTCAGTATTGAAGAAGGGATGGCCCTCCTCCATTGCATGCACAGGAACGTGGCTTCTGGTGAGAACTAGCCCACGTTGGGGAAGAGGATGGTAGACACGCTAGTTTTTGAGTGAAAGGGGAGCACCAGTATTTGAAGGGGTACTCTTCCTGGACCATTAATGTGCTGGGGTTGTACATAAATATTCTCGAGCGTGCCTCTCTATTAGCTATCATGCAGTGTTCAGGAAGCTATTACGACCGATGCTCGAATACCACCAAGTTATTACTAGAGACATGGAGTCATGCAAGCAATACATGGCCCTTCAATCATGGTGAAGCAGGGATCTCCTTGCTAGATCTTCATTTTATTAGCAGGCTCTCGCTTATAAGCGTAATGTATAACGAGTTCGTACTTCAGAACTTGGTGATTTTTGGTGGTGTCCGCCTTGGGGAAGAGGAACAACACGTTGGTCTTCAGGAGCTCTTCGAAATTTACCAGCTGCTTTACTCGAAGTCCAGCAATGGTCGTGTTACCTTTGCTGAATGGTTGAAATTCTTTTGCGGGGATTACCTTGAGGAGGCTAGTCCAGGTATTTCACGAGGAAAGGGGAAGGCAGCTGTGAAGGGGACACATTCAGTTTACCAATCCCAGACCAGTGACGACTGTGTCTTTTTGACCGCATACCTGGCCTTATTCCTATGCAAGTTTGCTCTCCTTGGAGAAGTAGGTACAATCCGTCCAAGCACGTTCTATGTAGCTTGTGACATGGCGAGGGGGCACTAGTATGCCCTTGTACAACCAGTCCTGTGTAGCATCTACCATGGATTGGGAGCTATCTCAAGAGGGAACGCCTATGAAGGCAAGGGGCGAGGCAATGGCTTTGTCAAAGGCGAGGCTTTCCCTGGGGAATTCAAGACACCATTCCCCATTCACTATGTATATAGGTGGCTAAGAACCTATTTCCCCTCCACTTATGTTAGAAATCCAGCCGTGGAGGAGAAGATGTGCCCCTTCCTGATGAGACTTGTAGTTTGTTTGGGAATGAGACTTCAAGCATGCGTCGGGTCCCCTTTCCAGTTGGGGGCTTTACTGTACGGGCCTTTATTGACGAGATGGGTAAGGAGCTGGATGGTGCTCCTGCTACCATCAAGGAACTCATGTTTATCTTGAGTATCAGAGGCGGAGTTTTGCCCTACCGGACCCCCCACAGCACCAGACTCGAAGGGTACTTCCCCCAACATTTCGCTCGTCAGTAGGGGCTCGATCAGGGTTGCCCCTTCTCTGTATTCTTCGAGAAGCGCCACGACAGAGTGAACACATGGAAGAAGGATGAGCTAGGGACTCTTCATGAATCGTGGCTGCCAGTGCACATTCGCATCGCATGGTCCACATGTTTAGAAATGACAAAGCTCAACAAATATGTGTATTGCACTTTGGCAGGTCCGAGCGACCGAGGCTTATGCGTGCTAGTGGAAGATCACTAGCCAGGGGTATTGGGAGGTTGATCACCCCTGGAAAGGGGAGAACTGCAACTAGCGCCAAGATACTAGGCAAAAGAAGATCTTCAAGACTCCTCCTCTAGGCGAGGTTTTTACCTTGGACTACCCTAGAACTAACAAGCTCTTAGGATACCTCGAGAGATAGCAGTGGACGAATCTTCGCCACAATTTCTTGCCATGGAAAAGAAGACGGGGAGCCTTTTTGACAACCTCACCTCTATCTTTCAATGCAAGGAGAGTCGAAAGGTCCCTGGTCATGATGGGCGCCCAATTCAGTACTTGAATGCGTTGATAGGGAGCAGCCCGCACAACGATCTTGTTGCAAGCTCTTCCCATGGGAGGAGTTCTGAGACGATTGCTCCTTCCCAGGCAGGAGGAAAGAAAAGGAAGCGTGCTGCCCCCACTGGCACTCGTGCATCGCCTCATGCTGTCAGGCCTGCTCCAAATGCAAGAGTGTCAGACTTCCTATCATTTTAGAACCGGCAGATAGCTCTTCATCTTCTGCCTCGCTACTCCTTCCGACTCATCCTCTGCCCTTTCTCCATCTTCTACCTCTCCTGAGCCATTTTCTACCTCTTCTAAGATTGAGGTAAATGACTCCGGCTCCTCTGAGCCCATCGTCATTGCCTCTGATAGAGAGGGGACACTTGAGCTTGAGGTGGTGCCCTAAGTTTCAAGAGCGACTCCTGAGTTAGATCTGGTTCCAATGGAGATTAATGGGGTTGGAGAAGAAGGTCCTGCAGTTGCTGCTCATGAGGAGGGACCCGAAGTTGACAGGGCCTCTGAACCTCAAGAGGTTGCTGCCACGACTGAGACAGGGGCTTAGTCATGGGTTGTGAAGGCCCAAGCATCCCTCAAGAGAGGGAACCTATGGTTGATGAGGCACCCGAGTATCAGGAAGCTGCTACAACGGGTGATGAAGTTATGGGTGATGCAGACCCAAGCCATTCTCAAGGGGAAGATCTTGAGGGCTCAGTGGCAATGCCACCTGGGAGTGCTGATCTTGGTGATAAAGGGGTTGAACACCTTGTCGCAGAAGTTTTGGCTCCCGGGGATGGAGATCAGGGAGAAGAAGCCACTTCTGAACATGCCGGGACTGACATGGTGGCTCTAGAGGGTGAAGGCTAAGGGGAGGAGGTGGGCCCTGAACTTGTTGAGCTGAGGTGGCAGTTCAGGAGGATGAAAGGCAAGGAGAAGAAGCTGGCCAATAACTTATTGAGGCCGTACCAGAGGGTGAGAGGCAAGGAGAAGAGGCTGCTTTGGAGAATGCTGAAACTAGAATGGTGGCCTCGGCAAGTGAAGGTCAAGGTGAGGAGGTTGTTCCTGATCTTATTGAGACTATTCCAGAAAGTGAGGAGCAAGGAGAAGAAGTTGGCCTTGAAGGGGCCGAGCCTGCTGAGACTGATGTGGTGGCTTCAGAGGTTGAGAGCCAAGGAGAAGCTGGTCTTGTGAGGATTGAGCCTGTTGAGGGTGAGACTACGATTGAGGGCCCAGGAGTAGAATCTGGTTCTGAGAGGGTTGAACCTGATGAGAACAGGACTGTGAGTGAAGGGCCAGATGAGGAGGCTAACGCTGAGGGGACCGAGAGGCCTGAGACTGGGGCTCCCTTTGGATCTGAGGAGCGCGAGGCTTTGGGCTTCGCGATTGATCCAGAAGAGCCAGTGACGCACATGGCTATCATCCCTTCGAGCCCCTCCGTTGAAACCGATGCTTCTTCCATTTTAGCTGCCCCGACTGCACCATCCAGGCCTAGTTTTCGTGGGGTATCCGGCATGATCATGGATATGCTTTGTGTGGGCATTCAAAAATTAAAGGAACTGCCCTTCGCCGATCTCAACTACGTAATCCAAAATCTAAGGCAAATTGCCCTCATAGGGGAAGCACAAGAGGCCCTCCCATATTTTTATGGTGCCATGAATGAGTTAGAGGGATCGCGAACAAGGGCACTTCAATAGGAAACAATTGCACGACAATTAGAGGATTCTCGCTTGGCTCTTCTAGAAGCCTCTCTCATGTGTCGTCGCGAATCAGTAGAGGCCCGTACACAGAAGAGGGATGCGGTGGCTTCTCGGAGATCTAACCTCAATGAAGTGGCGATTGCTCGCTTCAACAGAATGAGGGCCCTGAAGGCAGAGATATGGAGGATGAGGGAGGAGTTTGATGGGCTTGAGAAGGAGGCGAAAGCTTGGGAAACGGAAGATGTGGTCCTAACCAAGGAAATATCAGCCCTTGACTACACCTTGCAAGAGGAAACCGTCTCTTTGGAACAAGAGGCTCAATTGGTGATTGATTTGAAGCGACGCATTTAGCGTGCCAAGGCTTCTTCTGTAGCTTCTAGAGTGAAGATCGATGAGATCATTGATCATTTTTTAAAGTGTCATTTTGTCCTTTTCTCCTTTTTCTTTCGTTGTATAATGACACTTGTAACAATCTTTGAATTTATGAATGAAATACTTCTTTTTCTTCTCTGTCTCATTATGATGCATGACTTTATTCTTTCTTTTTGCTTCTCTGCATTTTATCTCTTGCTCTTGGTTAAGCCATGTTTCAGGGCATTCATTGTTTCTGCCCTTTTGCGAAGGAAAACCCTATGTCTTTCTTTGTCTTGTGACAAGCTGTTGTGGTTTCAATGACCTCGAATGGGGGAGTAGTTGCCTCCTACCCCCTTAACGTTTGGTTGGATATGTGCTCATAATTCATTTTCTCATTATTTGATGAGCCTACTTACTGTAAATAGTCCAATCAGAAGGGACTTTATCTTCTATTTGAGGTGCATTCACTTCAAGCTCGTCATAGCTCTTGGTCTCAGGTACAAACTCCTTTAGATGTTTTGAGGTGATACGCATAACCTCCAATTGGTTATAGAGACTGCAAACTTCGCTTCTTAACTTTGCCAGGGGATCCTGCTCTTGAGGGTGAGATAGCTGTCTTTTGTCTGACTGCTCTCCTCCCATGGGATCAGGGAAGCGTAAAACCTGTAACTGACTACTGGCTTGAGCTGACTCTGCGGTGAGACGAGGAGCATCTTCTTTCCTTAGGGAGACCGGGATTTGTAGTACCTTTCGCTGTGGCTGGTGTGCCAGTTTTGCTTCCAAGAGTGCAATGGGGACATGAAGGACTTTTTGATGGTCCGGCATGTAGGTGACCTTTGGGGCCGGGAGATATATCCCCATGACTTCCTCAGTCTCAAGAGTGACTTCTGGTTCATCTTCTTGTAGAGGTGGCTCAGGACTGGAAGCAGAGGGGGAAGCCTCATCTTCAACCGAAGATGGAGTTTCCTTAGAGATGGTGGATGGCATACTGGGATGAATGGGAGTCAGAGGGAGGATTTTGCCTTGCCTTTCCTCCTCTTTGAACATGTTCACGAGTGTTCGCCCAATGTCTTCAACATCTTCAAGAGGCGAGGGTTCCTCACAAACTTTTGGTCACCATCATTTGGCTTTTGGGGTGACACCAAATCTGTGAAGTAATACTTGGCATCAGTATAGTGAGTTTCAGCTACATGAAATGGTCTTTTATCGACATAGACCATATATTATCTCCCATCTCGACTATACTTGAAGCACTGATGCAATGTGGACGGAACCACCCCCTGTTCATGGAGCCAAGGGCGGCTGAGAAGGATGTTGTAGGAGGTGTCGGTGTTGGTGTCGATTACATGAAATTGAGTGTAATCATTTAATTCACCGATCTTGAGACGAAGGAAAACCGTGCCAGCCGGCTTTTTTCCTGACTGGTTGAACCCTTGGACTGTGATATGAGTCGGAGTGAAATCTTCAGACCCTAATCCTAATCAAGTGAGAATTCTCCTTGGAATAAGGTTGACTGCTGGCCCTCCATCCAACATAATTTGATTGATGGGGCATGCACGTAACTCACTAGTCATGAAGAGAAGGCGGTTGTGAAGTTTTCCTCCCAATTGAAGATCATCTTTTGAGAAAGTTATCGCCATACATCCACTCAAAATTGCCAAGTCCACCTCAATGGGTTCCACCTCGATCTCGTACACCTCTGGATCGAAAAGAGCCTAAACCAGAGCCACACTGTAGTCCCTTGAGAGCATGAGAGCATCATAGACGCTGAGAAGGGCTGGAAGCTTCGTCAGGTGCCCTATCACATCATATTTCACTTTTTCCTTGTCAGACTTTTATGCTCCCAGTCCTGCCACTGGCTTGGATGGTATAGTAGGTTGAGGACCAGGTTTAAGTGGAGGAGGATTATTTTGGGTTGCTGGCTGACTTGTTTGCGCAGCCTGCTTGGTTTGGGCGGTCTGGGTGAATTGGTCAGGAAGAGTTTGTTTTAGCTGAGTGGAGATATGAGATTGAGGCTTAGGAGGTGGTTGGGTGTATGGGACCAAAGGCATCCCAAGAAACTTGAGGATGGGTGGATTGTTTGGGGTATTTGGGTGAGGAAGCATCCCAGGGAACTTGAGGATGGGTGGATTGTCTGGGGTATTTGGGCGAGGAAGGAGTGGTGGACCAAGAAACTTAGGACCTTTGGCCTCTGAGTTGGAGGTTGCAGCGTCTTCCCCGATCTTAGGCTCATTTACCCCGTGCTGGGTTATGCTTCCGAGATCTGCACTGTGTGACAGACTTCCTGAGAATAGAAGCTCAGTCCTCTTGATTCTCTCAACCTCTGCTCAAAGTTGGGCTCAGGGGGTCACTGAGGTTTCTTAGGTTTTGACTTTCTATGCCTCTCAGTAGAAGAGGATGGCTCTAACTTGGCTCGAGCCGCCAAGGCATCAGCAACTGTCAAGAATCCAGCCGCTACTAGGCCAGCGTCTTTCTTAGCCGCCTTCAGTGCGACTTGCTTTTATTGGTGCCCTCGAGTTCTATGTCAAGGGCCTCAAAGTCTAGACACTCTCGGATTGTACCTGCAATAGATATAGAATAGGGAGGAGAAGAAGAAGAAGAGGAAGAAGAAGAAGAGGGGTTAGTAGGTGAGGGGCCTTTAAGGTCATCCCCCTCATTGGACCGATTTGAGCAGCTTTTTACATCATCACCAGAATTGGACGTGTGCAGGGGATCTTTTGGGTATTTTCCTTGTTTAGACTGTTGGGGGGTGCTTTTAACGTCGTCACCCTTAGTGGATGTGCCCAGAGTAAAAGATGGCCCAGGGGTGTCCTCCTGATGAGATGAGGGAGTAAGGTCGATCGTGCCAGGGATGAAGTCCTGTAAGGTCGGCAAAGGAGGAAGCGGCTTGAGAAACTCTTGCTCAACTGGTGGTTGAGGAATCTTGTTCTTCCTGTGAGCAGGCCTTGGCGCTCATCTCCTTCTGGTTCCCTTTGAAGGTGCTAGATCCATCTTGCTAGGTTTGTGAGCAGCCTTAGCTTGACGAATTGCCTTTCGCTTTAAGGACTTGAGTATGCTCCGCCCGTGATAGACTCTACATGGCTGAAACACTCTCATGGATGGGAGTACTGGCTTGCGGGTGAACTTCTGTAAAGGTGTAAGTAATGTGACATTTCCACACTTTATTTGCAACCACGGCTTCGAACCCATAGCATTCGGTCAGCTTGTGGCCCCATATTTGATGGTATCAGCAACAGTGATTCTCAGTTCCTTGAGCAAAGCACCTGGGTTGCCTTGCCAACTTAAGTGTGACGAGTCCTTGTTGAAACATCATACTAAAAAGAGCCTGAAGGAGATCTAACGGCAGCTCATCGAAAGAGTGCAGGCCTTCGTCTTCCTCCTGTATTGTCACCGTGTGGGAGGCCTCAGCTACCCCGAATGCTCTCTTAAGTTCTTCGAGCTTTATGTGACCCTTTTGGATTAGAGCCTCAATGAAGTCTTTGAGTATGTAGCATTCCTTTGTGGGGTGGCTTATCCTCTGATGATAAGCACAGTAGTTTACATGCATATCGAGACTAGCTTGATCAGGAAACTTGATCTCAGGCAGCTCAATCATATTCTGCTCCAGCAATAGTTGGAGTACTGTGGGAACCCATTCCTTTTCGAAAGGATAGACCATGTTCTTATGGTTGGCCTAATAGTCGTTTCGATTAAGGTTTGCCCGTGGGGGTACCCGGTTGATTGACTGCTGCTGCTTGCCTCCCTAAGGCGTTGTCTGCATCTTTGTCATTCCTACCCCTTTGGAGAGATCCAAAGTTTGAGAGGCAGCCTTCTTCGGAACACTAATGGTGACGGCCGCACTGATTATCCCTTTCTGCTGATTGCACCGGGTGTCGGTCCGAGAATTACCATTGCCTCGGTTGTTTCCCAAGTTTGAAGACTATTGACATGACCTGCCATGGTGGCGTGACAGGCTCTCTATGCGAACTAACTTAGAGATCAGCTCTGACATGGAGGTTGGATTGGAGGCCTCAACATGCAGGGTAATCTTGTGTCGCATGTTTTTTCTTCCTTCTCAGACATGGGATTGGAATAGTAAGCAACCAAATCTCTCCATCTTGCTATAAATTGATCTACTAGCTCGTCTGGCTCTTGGGTCAAGGTGAGAAGCTCAATGGTTTGGACCTCTCTTTCTACTTCATAGAAGCACTAATAAAACAGTCTCTCCATTTCCTCCCAAGTATGTACTAAATTTGGGGGACGAGAAGCCGAGCATACCACTAAAAGGCTGGGCCATCAAGAGTTTCAACAAACTGACAGAGGAGGAGTCTCCCATCAGCTGTTGTCCCTTGACATGCCGCATGGAAATGAGCGATATACTGGTGCGGGGATGTTGTACCATTGAACAGGGGAAGCTTCCCCTTTTGGTAATTGGTGGAAAACGGAACCTGATCAATGTAGGAGGGGTACGGCTTTTGGTAAAGTGTCGTCCCTTGTATACCCAAGATCTGTCTGTTCTTCAAGCTGTGGATAGCCATGGCATCAATATCTGCCTGAGAGATTGGGTGAGGGATGGAATTGTCTTGTGAGGCACGAAGAGGAGGCTGCCTTGGAGATGCATCATCCGAATGATGGGAGTTGACCTCATGATGGGAAAAATTGGTTGAGGACCGCATGCTTTCCATGCGGTCAATCTTCATCATCATTGCTCGCATCATGTGTTCGAAACTATCCATGCATTCTTCTTGGTTGTCGTTAGGTTCATTGACAACCATAACGTTGACCGTTTCTTCGGGGAGGTCAGCCTCAGGTGCAGTTGAAGGCTTCCGAGCTTGGCAGGTCGTGCTCGGCAGATCGGTCAGCAAGGGCTCAACATGCCCCAACTGAACTAGAGTCTTATACGTTGACCTCGTGAGGACCGATTCTCGATGGTCTTGGGACTGTGGCTACTGGGTGGTCGTATCATTTTCTACGACGTTGACCACTGTGCAGGATTCTCGCACCTCCTCTCCGGGCTCTGTGATTCGAAGAGGGTAGAAGGGATTTTCAGGAAGGAGGTCCTTGGAGCTCGCTGCCCCAACTATTTGAGTGGCTTCCATAGTCAGGATTTGCAGACCCCTATCACGATTCACTTTGAGGCTTTGATAGACCTCACGTCAGAACTGTGATCGAGACTGCAGCTGGCCGGCTCTTCTTGCATAAGAAAGAGTCGTCTCCATCCGATGAAGCAATGAGTGTGGACCAGGAACTGGGGTCAACCTAGTTCGAGGAGGATGAGGGACTTGATCTCCTATTGGGTCTTTGCCTCGAGCTCTCTTACGGGTTCTAGAGACATAACCGAGCTGATGGGGCTGGCTCAAGATGGTACTCTTGGGGAAGGTCTTTGAGTACTAAGGCTTGAGGCACTCACCCAAAAGAGAAGGGGCAAGCGAGAGAGGGATCAACTCATGATGGTGTCTGAGTCGGGAGCGAGTAGTAGTTCTGGAAGGAGGCGCTTGTGCACCCCTTGAAGAAGGATCTCGAATGACTTAGGAGTCAACCCGTGGCCTTAGGAGGCCGAGAACCTCCAGCACATGTCTGCAAGGTAACTGGAGGGAGCCTGTCTCTTACAGAGTGTGTTAGTGTGTGTTGAGAGGGAGGATGAGGGGGTCGTCTCCCTTGTACTCGGGTTGGTGCAGCAACAACGTCGCTCCGAGTGGTGGGATGCACATGTATGCGTCTAGGTTTCGGCCCAAGGAGTCTTAATCCTAGACGCTTATTCAAGGTAACACAAGGGTTGCCTCGAGGTGTGGCTCGAGTGGATGACCCATGAGCCTTAAGGTATGTGTGAGAGGTGGAGGCTCTAGGGTCTCTGCCTCGATGTGTTGAACTTCTGCATAGAAGCCCGAGGTGGTGCAGGAATATGGGGGGTAGCCTTGTGGCGACCCACAGGAGCAACGACAACTTTCTTGCCTTTTGTAGAAGAGGACAGGGTAGCCTTTTGGCGTACCTCAGCAGTATAACTGGCAAGAGACTTGCTAGTAACATTGTGCATGACGTGAGTGGTAGTAGATGTGCTACCGATGCAAAATACTCTGGTGGAGGTTCCATCAGAGCTAGGAGATCAGGAGTTACGGACCTTTAAGTCCCTTCTCACACCTATCCAGGTCAAGACCTGGGAGCTAGACGTTGGGTCTTCACTCAACAGGAAGGTCGAGAACGAAGCTTGAGGAGCTTCGCAAATGTGGGGATGAGAAAATCCTTGATCTGGATGAATGGGTTAAGGAACCCATAAGCCATGTGAGTGCAATGCAAAAAAGCAAAGGAGAAACTAGCTAAATAAGAATGATCCGACAAAGGGGTAGTGTATCCTCAGGAGTTGCCAAGCTGGTTAGATGCCTTGATCTCGCCCTCGAGTCGGGATGACCTGGTGGCATGTGTTGCGGGTTTCAAGGAAAACCTGGGACTTGAGATTGCTCTCTCGAGAACCTTGTTAAGAACAAGGGCAGGTACACCAACTGGTGAGAGTGGAATTTGGTGTGAGACGAGACACACCTCACTTGGGTCCATGACTCACTCGTGCTGACTCACGTAGGCATCATCTTAAATCATGACGAAAAGTCCCCCCCGTCTTACAACTAGTTCGAAATCGCCTCCCTTGACTTATACTCTCTTGTTTCTGCGATCACACACACATGGTTAATTTACAAGACAAGTGGGCCAGAGGACCCCACCTTGTCTTTGGGCAAATGCACACACGTGTGCGCATTCAAAAGAAGAAGGAAATAATAAGAGGATAGAGATTGAGGAGATAGAGAAAGAAGGAAGAAATAGAACAAGGAAAGAGAAGAGAAGAAAGAGAAGTTTGACCGAATGGCTCAACTGACATAGTGGCTAGACCAGTACAATGACTGATCTTGCGTGATAGCAAGACGAGAACGGTAATTCTGACTTGCACGACGGCTTAACTACTCGATGACATAAGCAATACTAACTGGTCTGGCACAATGACTAATCAGATGTGGTAGCAAGATGGGTATCGTACTTCTGACCGGCATGGCAGCTAAACTGCTCGATGACAGAACCGTTATGATAGTGCTAGACTTAGCCTATCCCTTGGTCAAACGAGAGGGGAAGAAGAAGGAAGAGAAGGAAGGAGAGGGAGAAAAGAGAAGAGAGGAAGGAGTAAGAGAAGAATAATGAAAGAGAAGAAGAAAAAAAGCAGATAGAGAGGAGAAGAGAGATAGAAGAAGAGAGAAGGAAAGGAGAAGAGAAGAGAGAGAGGAGAGATGAGAGAGAAGAAAGAAAAGAGAGAAGAGGAAGAGTGAAGAGATAAGAGAGAAAAAAGAAGACAGATTAGGAGAGAAGACAGAAGAGAGAGAAGAAGAGGTGAAGAGAAGAGAGAAAAGAAGAAGATAAGAGAAGGGAGGAGAAGAAGAAGAGAAGAAAAGAAGAGAAGAGAGGAGGAGAGTAAAGAAGAAGAAGAAGAGAAGAAGAGAAAAGAAGAGAAGAGAAGAAAAGAAAAGAGAGAGGAAGAACAGAAGAAGAGAAGAGAAGAGAAGAAACGAGAGAAGAAGACGAGAGAGAAAGAAGAAAGCAGAGAGAGAAGAGAGGGGAGAAGACGAGAGAGAAAGAAGAAAGCAGAGAGAGAAGAGAGGGGAGAAGAGAGAGAAGTTAGAAGAAAGAAGAGAGAGAAAAGTGAGAAGAGGGGAGAGAAGAAAGAAGAGAGAAGAAAGAAGATAGAGAAATGAGAAGAGAGAAGGCAGAGAAATGAGAAGGGAGATGAAGAGTAAGAGAAAGAAACATGGACGATGATGGGGTTCTGCGGTCCATAATAGAGGAGAGAGAAAAGTGAAAGAAGCATGGACCGCGATGGGGTTCCGCCGTCCATGACAGAAGAGAGAAAGGGGAAACAAGAATGGACGACAATAAGGTTCCGCCATCCTTGACATAGGAGAGAAAGATGACATGGGAGGAAACATGGACGACGATGGGTTCTACCGTCCATAATAAGAGAGAGAGAGCAAGAGAGAACATGGACGGCGATGGGTTCTGTCGTCCATGACTGAGGAGAGAAAGCAAGAGGGAATATGAATGGCAATGGGTTTCGTCGTCCATGACAGAGGAGAGAGAGTAAGAGGGAACATGGACGACAATGGGTTCTTCCATCCATTACAGGGGAGGACGAGACAAGAGAGAGAAAAGAAGGGATACGCTTGGCTTTAGGCATTGCTGCGTGTGTCAGAAGAGACTCATGCATGACCCGGCCCGCCACTTGGGAAAGGGCCTGGTTCTGTGCTTTTGTCAGAGGATAGGGGAAGAAATGTCGTACGTGGCGATGAGCATCACCGTACACAACATTGGGAAGGACAAACTCAAACAGAGGCCCGGCCCGCCACTTGGGTTAAGGCCTAGCTCACTGTGCATATTCTAAGAGAAAGAGGATGTCATGCTCGGCGATGGGCACCGTCGTGCATGACTAGGGAGGAGAGAGAAAGGAAATAATAAGAGAGAAAAGAAAAGATAGAGAAGAGAGAGAAAGAGATGGAAGTGTAAAGAGAGATCAGGAAAGAGAGTAGAGAAAGAAGAAGGGAAAGTAGAGAGAGAAAGAAAGAGAAGATTAAGAAAGAGAGAAAAGATGAAGAAAGAGAGGGAATGAGAGAGGAAAGAGAGCAAAGAGAAAAGAAGAAGGAAGGGGAAGAGAGACATACACAGTAGTACCTACTGTCGTGCATGTTGAGAGAGAAGAGAGAGGCAAAAGGAGGAAGAGAGAGAAAGATAGAAGAAGAGAGAGAAAGAGAGAAAGATATGCATGACGATGCTTACTGTCGTGCATGTTTGAGGTAGAGAAGAGAGATAAAGAGAAGAAGAAGAGGAGAGAGAGACAGAGAGGAGAGAGACAAAGAGACGAGGAGGGAGAAAAAAGAAGAAGAGAGAGAGAGAAAGAAGAAGAGAGAAAGAAAGAAGAGAGAAGAAGAATAAGAGAGAAAGAAAGAAGAGAGAGAAGAGACGAAGAGAGAGAGAATTACCTTCACCTAGGGGTATTGGACCTTTTCTTTTTTCTCCTCTCTCTCTTTCCAAGACGTGTCACAATCTCAAGATTAAAACTCTCAGATTTTATTCATGAGGTTGTAGTCCTTTACAATGAGATATACCATGTATTTATAGAGTGGGGCCCAAACCAGCGGTGGATGCTCAAAACTTACCCTAATTGTTAAAAAAATACAATTTATGTGAATTAAAATAACATCTAAAAATGAAGACAAAATTACAATTTTACCCTTGCCCAATAGTACCCGAAATTCCAAAACAGTCCCTGCTGCAACCATGGAACATGTTCAATTTTTCTAGGATGATCCAGGGTTGCTCCGGCACCCATATGGCCAAAATATGTTTACTTTCTCATTGGGCTTGGCATGACGATCGATTTGGTACCAACTTTGAACTACAAATCGCGTTTTTAAGTCACGATAATGCGACTCGAAATTTGTAAGAAACTTGTAAACTTCAAATCGATAGTGCGCTCATTTCTTAATGTATTTCTTTGGTTTCTTCATTGAATTGCACTAAGTATGCCGTCACGATCACGTTGCAACAAATGCAGCTCGATTTTGTGCCCGAACGAAGATTTTACCATTTTAGGTTTTTGACCGGAATTTGGATTTCAGTGGCCGAAATCTGCAACAAATTTAAAATCGTTGTATGTGAATCTAACCTTATCACACACGAGGTTTGGACCAGTGGTAGCCTTGGATCTTACGCACGCAATGCAATTAATTTTGCGTCGATCGGGTGTGTAAGCGTCGAGATATGGCGGCTCGAGTGAGACGCGCTACTGCTGATTTTCTGCAACTCTTATTCTCGAATCATCATCTTCTCTCTAGCTTGTATCCCTACTCGGACATCGTCACAAGACGTACCACATATCAAAATGCGCGTCTTGGCAAGACAAACACGCTTGCAAAATTTGAGCACAAAGCGACTCAGAACGAGGGAGATATGGCTCCTGAAAGTCACTGCCCGAAACTATGAAAACCAATCTCTGTGAATGGAGAATGGTACAAGGAGGGCGCACGGGAATAGCATGCGGCCTACCTCTTTTCATTCTTTTACCCATAACTTTGTCCTGGAGTGTCCGTTTAAGCTAAAACTTGACTCGTAGGAGTTTTCGATCGCGTCGGATCCAATGGTGATGCTACCACAGCTATTTGACACTCAAAAATAGCGTCACAGTTATGGGGTCCATTTCAGGGTGCTAGAGGTTGATTTTTTTGAAACTGTTTCTTTGTCTGCACTGCCTTAGACGTGTCAGATTGCGACAAAACTTGACAGGTGGCCTTCTGGAGTCCTTACGAACATTCTCACCCATTCTGGGTTAATTCTAAGACTGTAAAAAATTTCACTGTAAGTCAAAGCTTTATTGGGTGACTTCTCTTTTATTCCGCATCAGGGACCTAAGGCGCTGAAAAATATCTTCAAACAATGTGGTCACTGCAGTGGTTTGCCTGCCATTATCCTTGGCATTATCCTCATTTTTCTTTTTCTTGAGCTTCTAACAATCTTTCTTGAAGTGCCCTTTCTTGCCACAATGATAACACATGATCCCTTTTCTCGACTTCGATCTGGCTTTATCCTTAGATCGGTTTTGGTCTCTAGTTTTAAACTTTCCCTGATTTGTGACAAGAGCTTATGAACTTGATGTGTCAGAGGATCTTCATCTTGTCTCCTCATTCAATAGGCTACTAGTGACCTGACTCATGATCACTGTGCCATCAGGTGCTAAGTTACTTACAAAGATACTAGGGTCTTCCAACTGTCTGGTAGTGAACCGAGCAAAAACATAGCATTTAGCTCATCTTCTAGGAATAACTTCATCGTTGTGAATTGGTTAACAATGATTTGCGCCTCATTCAGGTGCTCTGCAACAGATCATCCGTCCCTTAACTTCATGTTCACAAACTTTCGGATCAAGAATGCCTTATTTCCAACAGTCTTCCTCTCATACAAGTCCTATAGCTTATTCCATAATAACTTGACGATTGTTTCCGTGGACACATGGTGGAACACATTTTTTTCCAACCATTGTCAGATAGTTTCAAGAGTCTTTCGATCCAATCTCATCCACTCATCATCTATCATACTTTCGGACTTGTGTTCTACCCCTTCAATGGGTGACAGTATAATAGATCTTTCATCTTTTGCTTCCAAATGATCCAGTTATTCCCATTGAGTGATATTATTCTACTCCCGGTACTGGAATCTATCTATCCGTACACACTATCTATCCACCGTATGTTACGGTTAATCCTCGTATGTTATGGTTATCCCCCATTGGTTAGCTATCATCCGTAGGGTACAGTCAGTTATCAACTATGCGTTATGGTTAGTTATCGCCCGTGCGTTACAGTCAGCTATGGCCTGTGCATTACAGTCAGTTATCGCTCGTGCATTAGAGTATCTACCATCAGTTAAGCCTTTAAGAAATTTTCACAAAATTTAGGTAGAGTTACCGCATAAGGGTTTGAATCCCAAAAAATTCCGTAAGCACAATTAATCAAAAGTCAAGTTGGGGCAGAGCTTGGAGCAATGACTAACATTAATTTCTTCCTTAGTCGTCCTATGACCCCTAGGTTCGCTATATTGAAAAACGATGATAGGGAGGACCAAGCGATGAGGGAAACACACTCTGATACCACTTGTTGGGCTCACCCAGTTAAAGCCCTCTAGCACGAATGTAGATGCACATAGCAGAACTAAGAAATATGAGAAACAAAATTATGCTAGAACCGATGTGTGTGTGTATGAGTGCGAAAACATGCAATAAAGCAAATAAAGAAATAAATCTTATTAACACCATATTTATGTGGTTCACCTTTTCAAGTTACGTCTATGGGCGAAAGGGGATCAATTCCACTATAAACTTACATGTTACAATGGTCATCCAAGAAAACAAGATTTCTTGGGTTCTCTGGTTTCTTTTAGAGACTTCACTCTCTAGGTTTTCTTCTCTGAGTTTCTTCTCTCTTTCAAAGACTTCTTTGCTTTCTAAAGGCTTTCTCTCTCTAAAAGTAAAGGTTATCTCTTTCTCTCTTTTTCTTCTCTATAGGGGCGCGTTTGTTTTTTTGAAAGATTTCTTTCAGAAAGAAAACTTTCTAATTTTTCAAAAGTTCTACGTTTTGACACACGGTTTCAACTTAAAGTTCTTAAAGTATCTTCCAACAAAAGTTCTCATTCTTTTATTAAAACATCAAAGATTAAGTTCCTAAAGGGGGGTAGGAACTTAATCTTTCAGAATGTTTTTGTTGATCATTGTTTACTATGCATAATATAATATTGCTATAACATAGCATAATATAATATAATATAATATATGTAATTATATTTATTTTACTAATGTAATAT
>NW_006498435.1:921221-933254 GCF_000471905.2 Amborella trichopoda
AATTGTCTGGTAGTGTTTCATTTTTCATTTTTTGTCTACAAGTCATAATGATCTGAAAATTGGAGCGTGAGTTCATCAAAATAGAAGAATCCATAAAAAATATCAAAAAAATATTTTACATGAAATAAATTGACCAAAATACCCCCAAAATATTTCAGGGGTATTTTGATCAATTTTTCTTTGCAAATTATTTTTTTTATATTTTTATTAGGTGCGTCTCACTAAGATGTACATACACTTCAAATTTTAGATCATTCTGATTTATAAAAAAATATGAAAAATAAAATATGACACACCAAGCGTGACCGTGCGATGAACTTTGGACGGTGATGAGGGTAGGCGAAATCACTTATGTCTGATAGTGTTTGAATTTTAATTTTTTTTTTACAAATCGTAATGATCTGAAATTTGGTAAGTGTGTGCGCCTTAGTGAGATGCACATAAATAAAATATAAAACAAATAATTTGAATGACAAAAATTATGCAAAATACCCCTGTAAATTTTCAAAGGTAATTTCATCATTTTATTTTATGGCTATTATTTTTTTAATAATTTATTTTGGTACGACTTGGTCGTATGTACATACGACCCAAATTTTAGATAAATATGATTAGTACAATAATTATAAAAATTCAAATACTACTAGACAACTGTAAACATGTGATGAACTTTGGACGGTGATGAGGTGCAGGTGAAGTACTGTAGAGCTGCATCTATAAGTGTTTTGTAAATGCTTTATATATATATATATATATATATATAACCACAATACTCAAAACTTTCTGAACATTGCAGCAGGTTATCAAACACAACGCCCAGAACTTATTTAAATATTCTAGAACAAAACATTCAACTTTCCATAAGATATCTTTCAGAAAAACAAATATGTCATAAGAGAAGGGTAACTTTCTCTCTATTCTTCTTATATGCAAAAGAAGGCTCTCTGTGCTTCTTATCTCTACAAAGGAATACACAAACTCAAGAGAGAGTAAATTATTACTTTAGTCTCCCATATTTTTTACTTTTAGTATTGGTTAAGCGATAACAACTATATTTGGAAGTGTATCTTATAACCTCCTAAAAAAAGGGGTCCATCCCTCTTCATTTTTGTTTTTTGGAAAGAGATAAAGGTGACATTCTATTCTTGTGGTATGGTGACTTGATAAGCAAGTTACCCCCTTCCACTTTTTCAAACGGCACTTTTAAGATGGGACAATTCCTTTGATGCCCTCTTCTTGAGCTTCTCTTTCGAGCCTCACAAGCATCTAGTCTTAATATGTTTGTATCATTTTTCTCTCTCCATTGTGTTACTAAGTACAAGAAGAGCAAATTTTGTGGAAATTGTATCTCAAGAGAGAGCTATTGGATTTCAGAGGGCAAGACAAAGAAGCAAGACAATATCAAATATATATGGACTTCTGTACCCATTGGGGAATTCATGAAAGGAATGCGTACCTATACTCTTAAACAGTAGTTTAAAAGTCGTCAAGTCAGCATGGACTTAGGCGATTTGACATAGGAATCGGTCACCCCATGTCGATTCTAGCTCAAAATAGGAAACCGCTCGTGTTTAGAAAGGAATCGGGCGACTCGGGTGATTCGACACGGGAATCGGTCACCCCGTGTCGATTCTAGCATAAAACAGGAAACCGCCCATGTTTAGAAAGGAACCGAGCGAGTTGGGCGATTATGACGTCACAAAATTGATTATGATATTACATAACGGATTATGATATGGCCGTGATTGATTCCCATGTCGATTCTAGCTTAAAACAGGAAACCACTTGTGTTTAGAAAGGAACCGGGCAAGTTGAGCGATTTTGATGTCACATAACGGATTATGACGTGGCCGTGTTAGAAGGCATTTTTGTAATTTTCTTTAAAAAAAGGGGTAATTATGGCATTGTACAAGTATGGCTACGTGTGCCTCTGTCAGCTGCATGCTTGATCACGCTTTTCAAGCACGCATTTAAACATGGTACTGAGGAGGGTTTTATTGTAGTCAAACTTCTCTTATTTTTTCGATGGGGATTTGAGCATGGTACTTAGGCTTGAAAAGTTAAATTATAATATAGCCTTTTATTATAAAAGGTAAGACAACAAGTAGTGTTGTGGCGTAGTCGGTTATCATGTTTGGCAGTACCGTCTTATAATTTATCTTGTCAAAAAAAAACAAAAAAGAGGTAATACAATAAGTATTTACTGTCAAAAAATAAAAAAAAGGTAATACAACAAGTTTATTTTTTATCAATAAATAAATAAAAGTTACCTGAGCAGTGCCGTCTCCTTATTTATCTAGTCAAAATGAAAAAGAAAAAGAGGTAATACAATAAATATTTATTGTCAAAAAATAACTAAAAGGTAATACACACAAGTATCATGCTTTTCAAGCACAGATTTGAGCTGCGATTATCGTAAGCTTAAATTAGATATGTAAAGGTCATACAATATAGGCTTGAAATATGTTAGCTCTTTTTTTCTCTCTCATATATGAATGCCTATAATTAATTTTTTTTTTACTTAGGAATAAATGGTCTAATTATATTTTTTATTTTTATAACATGGCGGTCTTTAACATAAATTTAGAAATGTTAATTTAAAGATATGGTTCATACAATGAGGCTATTTGAAAGCTCTCTCTCTACTAACAATCTCTTCCACTAAATTTATTCTAGAAACCTAAAAAATTAGATTTTTGAAAAATTAAAGTGTTATTTCGAAAATTGATACGCATTTTAATAATTTATATATTGATAACCAAATCTTGTATTTTATTTATTAATTTATTTATATTATAAATTATGTGATGTACTATTTTTTCTTACAGTTGTCAATAATATATTTTAAATTAAATGATATTATAAGATATTTTGGATTTGTTATTATTTGTATAGTAAAATAATTATAAAATATAAGCCAACAATTTCGATTTTAGTATATAATATAATATTATTGTTAGTTAGGTTGTAATAATTTTAGAATATAGTTAGTTAAGTTGTAATAATTTGGGTTTTTTTAGTGGATTAGGGTTTTTCCCCAATTCGAGATTTTGATGGCTATTTTTTTATTAATTTAATCCATTCTTTATTGTAGTCCATGTATGATTATATACTTTATTTATGATAATTCTATGATTTTTCTTTTGTGTGATGTAAATTTAATGGCTAACATAAATTCATACAGGGAAAGAACATCTCATTATTCACATATTGATGAAAAAAATGAAAGTTAATAATGTAATATCTAATTTCTTATTAGATTCCTAAAAAACAACATTTATAATAATTTTTAATTATTTTTTTGGATTTTTTATTGCCAAATCCAACAGATTCGGTCGATTCCCGATCTGAACTGCTGATTTACCAATCCGGATAGGTTTTTGGGGTGTCCGATACGGGGCACTGATCTGTTTTTTAAACCACTTGTCTTAAATGCCTTGCTCAATACCAACTTTTACAAGTCTCTATGGGAAGAAGAAAGGTTATTATTTATTTCTTAGAAAATTTTGTTACTGCATTAACCTTCCAAGTATTATTTTCAATTGAGTGAAGCTTCACAAAGTCCAAAGGTAAGTTGTAGTAATTCCTTTTATTTACTTTTTCCACTGTCTCCTTTTATATTTTTTTTCCAAGTATTATCCCTATTTTACGAAAATTAAAAAGCACATTCATCTTTAAAGGAAAGTTAAAATTTTCTATTATATATTTTAAAATTTTATTACTTCATGTTTTTGCAAAAACAAGGTTATAACCAAAATTAGAGAAGTGTCGTACTAGAGAAACCATGCCTTTTCATAAGTACCTATGTTGAATTAGTTTATTCATGATCTTATTTCGAGGATATTTTCATTAAAATGCTTGATTTAAGATCTTATTATTGATAATAACTTTTATCATATATATATATATATATATATATATATGTTAAATTTTAATTTTGAGAAAATCCCATGCCTTTGGGTTGATGCTTAGTATTGTTTAAACATAACTGCGAATCGTAGATATTAACGAAATTAACAGAAATTGTATAAAATACTAATATTTTGTGAATAATGGGTTTGATTTAGTCACCTTATTTTTTATATGAATCTTTACTTTTAATAACAAGTTTAGGATTTTTCAAAAAAATTATTTATGCATTTTGTGCTCTCCTAAATTTGTTAACAAGTTTCGGATTTTTAAAAAAAATTATTTATGCATTTTGTGTTCTCCTAAATATGTTTATATATATATATATATATATATATTAGAACTATAAATATTTCAAAACACCAAAATAATTTTCTAATACGTTCAATGTAACATTTTAAAAAAAATTTCTCTAAAATACTATTGACTAATTTATTAATTACAAAAATTATTAAAGTGTGCCTTTTATTTTTGTGAAATTTATACAATCAAGTATGAAGTTTTATGCTTCAAAGAATAACGTATAACTATTTTTATTTCTAATACAAGGTTTTAATATTTTCAAAATTTATGTCTATTTTTTCCTTTCCAAATATTTTTAAAATATCTTCTCTAATTATAATTTCCAAAAAAGAAAATTGGTTTAAAATGTGTTCAATTTTATGTTTTAAAAATCTAATGCTTCAAATTTTCATTAGTAACAATTAGCCTATTTTTATTAAGGACTTTAAAAATACAAATAAAAAGTCCATGTTAAGAACGTTTTCATGCTTTGAAAATTATTTATTATAAATTTACATTTCATTCATCGCATTTTCTTTGTTTGAACATTTTGAATCTTCCATTGGACCTCATTGATATGTAAATAGCTATTTTATTATTTCATTCAAGAGAGTGCTATTTCATTTGAATATTCCTTCATTTGTCAACGACTTTGTTATATTATTAATTATTAAAAAGTTGTATACATCGTGCTTTTATTTGTTTGCATACTTTTTATTAAAATGAAATAATGACGGACATACACATGATTTGGCCTATTTCCACTATCTCCATCATACTCATATCAACTTGCATTTGCAAAATTGAAAATACATTTGTTATTTATATCTAGGCTCTCTCTCATTACAAAGTTATGTGTCTTATTGCTTAGGAAAATTATCAGAAATATAACTTAATTTTCGTCTAATTGGGAAATCTATTACGTAACAATAGATTACAAGGAAATATGATATTTACACTGTTTGGGTACACTTTAATAGTAAGGAAATGAAAAGACATTACCCGAGATTAACCGAGATTTCCCCAAAAATCACAAAATCCGTTACGCATGGTGATGGGTGAAAAATCTATTATGATATTGACGGGTGACAATATTTTATCCTTTTTGGCGGGTTATGTAAGCCTACCCTTTTTAGCTGGCCGCATTGGGGTCTCTGTATTCTCTCTCTTCTCTTTCTCTCTCTTCTATTTCTCTATCTCCTTTCTCTCTTCTTTCCCTTTCTAGGCTGTCGTATGTGCATTTTCCTTTTCTGTCTCTCTCTTTCCTCTGTATTCTCTCTGTTCTCTTTCTCTATCTTCTTTCTGTCTCTTCTTTCCCTTTCTTCATAAACAGAGCTACCGTCTGTGCATTCTCCTCTTCTTTCTCTCTTTTTTCTATGTATTATCTCTCTTCTCTTTCTCTCTCTTTTATTTCTCTATCTCCTTTCTGTCTCTTCTTTCCCTTTCTTCACAGACGGCAGCCTTGCCACCGTTTGTGTATTCTCCTCTTCTTTCTCTATCTTTTCTTTGTATTCTCTCTCTTCTCTTTCTCTCTATTCTCTTTATCTATCTCCTTTCTCTTTCTTCTTTCATTTTCTTCACAGATGGCAGCCTAGCTGCCGTCTGTGCACTCTCACAGACGATAGCTAAGCCGCTGTATGTGCTCTCTCTTCACTGACGGCGGCTTAGCCGCTGTCTGTGCTCTCTTTCTTCTCCCTTTTCATAGACGGCAGCCTAAGCTGACGTCCATGTATTCTCACTCTCTCTTCTCTCTCTTCATAGACGGTAGCTAAGCCGCCCTCTGTGCTCTCTCTTCTCTCTTTTCACAGATGGCAGCTCAAGCCGTTGTCTGTGTATTCTCACTCTCTCTTCTCTCTCTTCACAGACGGCAGTTAAGCCATCGTTTGTGCTCTCTCTTCTCTCCTTTCACAGGCAGCAGCCCAAGCCACTGTCCGTGACTCTCACTCCCTCTTCTTTCTCTTCACAGACGGCAGCTAAGCCACCAGCTGGGCTTTCTCTTTCTCTTCTCTCTCTTAACTTTCTTTTCATTGTCTTCTTCTTTAAAGGATCTAGGCGAAAAACAAACCAACTTTTTGTCTTTATTTCTCTTCATTCACTTGCACTGCAAGGGACTAGTTGGAAGGCATACTAGTGCCTTGTTTCTCTCTTCTTTAAAAAATCTCTCTTTACTTTCTCTCTGAATGACTAGTTGAAAGTCATACTAGCCTTTCGTTTCTTTTCTCTTTACCTCTTCTTTGAATGACTAGTTGAAAGACATACTGGCCCTTCATTTCTCTTTTCTATCTCTACTTTTTTTTCTCTTTCTGAAGAATTAGGTGAAAGCTAAATTGATCTTTGTTCCTCTATTCTACTCTTTTCTTTCTCTGTCTTTTCTCGTCTCTCCCTCTCTTTTTTTATTTCAGCCCCTTTTGCTTTTGTTTTTCATTAAGAAATAATGTCACGAATCTCTTATTAAGAAGACGTCGAAAGGTTGTCTAATTGACGTAGACCTAATAGCATTGTTCCTTCATTATCCCCTCGAATGTATACGCCTGTGTGCATTCATTCAAAGATAAGGTGGGGTCTTCTGACCCACTTGTCTGTATTATAATGATTGTGTATGATCGCAGGAAAGAAGAAACATATCAAGGGAGGCGATTTCGAACCAGCCACATGCCAGGGGGACATTCTATGTGATCTAAGAGGGCACCCATTCGAGCTAGCCCGAGCGTGTCACCGACCCACATGAGGTAAGTCCCACCCCACGACCCAAATTCCTCTATCACCGATTGGTGTTCCTGCCCCCGTCCTCCCTACACAGTTCCCAAGAGAGCGATCTCAGGTCTTGGGTCCATTTCGAATCCGGAACGATACCACCAGGTCATCCCAACCTGGAAGGCGAGATCGAGGCACCTAACCAGCTTGGCAACTCCACTGGGGATACGCTACCCGATCGTCGGATCGTTCTTGCTTGGCTGTCTTTTCTTCTATTTCTTGTTCACTCACACACACATGTCTTCGGGGTTGTTTAACTCTTTCATCTGAGTCGGGGATTTTTTGATCCCCGCACTTGTGAGTCCGCTTCGAGAACAAGTTTCGCGAACCTCGTTCCCGATTTTCCTCCTGAGCATCAACCCTGTATTGGCGCGAGGAGGGACCTAAAATAAGAGACATGCCATGCAGATTTATAGAAATATGGTAAATACTTTTGTTTAGGTCATGGCTTTTATGAGGTTTAGGACTCATATGTATGCGTCCCCTCTTTATGATCCATTGTTTGGATGGATTGTGGAGTTAATTTTTTGTTAAGTATACATAATTTCTAAAATGGAAATCATTAGTATGTTAACAAGGGTAACTTTTTAAAATTAAAATAATATTTTTTTGAAGAAAATATTTAGACCGTTAGTATTTATCTTTTTTCTGGAGGGACTACCTTATTACATCCATCTTAACATGGATGTGTGATGTACCACCGCATAAAGCGCACCTTTTATTTAAGGAAAAAGTTTAAATAAAGTTGTAACCTTAAAATGTAGAGTTAAAGATACACCTAAAAAATCCATCATAAATTATTGTTTGGATGTTGGAAACTCTCTAATTGATCATCTTGACAATAAGATGTACGAATATGAAAAGAAAAAAAGACTTCGAGTTGCGAAATAGTGTATCTTGCAACACATTATCTTGATCGTCAATTTTCAAGATTTTCATGTATTTATAGATCTACTTGATTTAAACCACTTTTAGAGCTTGAAATTTTATAATCAAAGATGAAAATAGATTATCAAACCATCCTAATAATTTTTTATATCAAAATTACATTAATGATAAATTTTAGAGGTGCGCCTTAATTGGAATGTTTGAGGTTAGCCACACGCTTTATTTAATAGGTGTGATGTATAATTAAAAGAGTTTTGGTTCGAACCAGCACTAGCCAGGCTCGACATACAAATATTTGAATTTTCTTTACATATAGGCTAGGTAAAATCACTAAACTTACTACTAGATCCATAGTTTTGGTAATTTTACCATGAGGTCCTACTCTCCCAAACTTTTTTTTTTTTCTAGTCATGCTCTCAGTTCCATATTTCAAACATCGAACTGGTTATTTTTTTTCTTGACATTTTTGGGTAGGTCCGATGTCTAATATATCGAATCGGCCCATTTATGTAGAGATTCGATAAGTGGAACATCATGCCCACCTGCATTTTTTGCCCAACGTTGCCTATGGGGCCTCTGATGTTAAAAACATCAAACTGCATTTTTTCATAGTTCTTTTTTATATCTTTTCGGTCCAAGCTTTTGAACATCATACTCCTTTTGAAGTACCTTTTTCTTAAGTATCTACATAATGCTAAAACATTAGAAGAACTAAGTCTAGGCAATCCAATGTTTTTAACATTGTATCGCCTTATAGACAAAGCTTGGAAAATAATCTAAGGTTGTCAAATGTTTCCGTTATTGAACCGTCTTACAAATCGGGTGGTTCGGTATTTTGGACATCAGAAAACCCCATGAATTTTCTTACACTCCCAGTTATCTCAGTAGTGGAAAATGTAATTTCTTGACTCAAATTGGGTGACCTATTAAAATTGAGATCATCCATTATACTAGGATTTTTGTAATTTGTAGTGTCAAGTTATGTGATTTGAATTGAATAAATGAGAAATTGTATTGTTTTTTAATTAAATAAATAAGAATTGTATTACCAAGTTGTATGATTTGAAATTTATGAAAAGTGTATTACCTTTATGTTTGTATTACTATTAAGTGAGTAAAGAACATGCATTTCATTATAGAAACTGATTTAGCAATAAAATAAAATAAAAAATCAGACGTAATATAATGCAAAATTTTAGTCAGTTTTGCTTGGTTTTTTTTTTGTTTTTTTTTTTTTAAAAAATTTTAAACATCCATGTTGTTAGTCTTATTATGGATGAGCTATGAATCAAATCTCATTATTATTCGATAAATATTGATCTCTCAAGATTAAATCCTTACCGAATGATTAAAACTTAATTTTAATATCTCGTTCAATAGATGTCCAATAAATGGTTAAGGAAAAAGTTTATATACGGTTGAGAACTTAAAATGTAGAATTAATGTGCACCTCAAAAAAAATTCCAAAAATAGCTGCTTTGATGTTGGAAAAACATCTTATTGATCATCTCGTCAATGAGATTTACTGATATGCAGAAAAAAATATATTTCAAGTCCCAAATGCAGTACATTTTGTACTTCACAATCTGAAGCATTCATTTTCAAGATTTTCATGCGTTTATAGATCTGCTTGATTTGAACCATTTTTGGAGTTTAAAATTTCATAACTAGAGATGAAATTAAATTATCGTGCCATCTTAAGAATTTTTTACACCAAAATTGCAAATTATGACAAAGTTTGGATGCATGCCTTACTTTGATTGTTTAAGGTTGCAACCTTTTGCAAATCACACCCATGGTTAAAACTAACTACTTTTTTTTAAATCCTAGAATTTTCAGTTCTACCAACACATCCAGACGTATTCATATTCATACATCTCAAGGTTGAGATGATCTGTCGGTGGTTTTTTAGTATCGTAACAGCCTTTTTCAACTGATTTTTGAAGTATGCATTACATGTAGAAAGTTGACACTTTATATAATTTTTTTCCAAATGCAAAAGCATTTGTAAACTAATTGTTTTCGAACTAGGCCAGGCAGCTTTACAGAAATATGAGAAAGAATTTTGTTTAGGACATGGCTTTTATGAGTCTTAGGACTCATATGTATGCGTCGCCCTTTTATGATCCATTTTTTAGATGAATTTTAGAATTAAATTTTTGTTAGGTATATATAATTTCTAACATGGAAATCATTAATCTATTAAAAAAGGTAAATTTTTAAAATTAAAATAATAATTTTTCGAAGGAAAATTTTAGATTTTTAGTTTGTTTTTTTTTTTTTTGGAGGGATCATCACACTGCATCCATCTTAAGATGGATGTGTGACGTCTAGACGCATAAAACTTTTTATTTAAGGAAAAGGTTTAAAAGAGGTTGCAACTTTAAAATGTAGAATTAAAGATGCACTTTAAAAATCCATCATAAAATGTTGTTTCGATGTTGGAAAACCCTCTAATCTTCTTGACCTCGAGATGTATGATATGAAAAGAAAACAAATTTCAAGTTCGTGAAATAATGTATCTTACAATACATTATCTAGATCGTCCATTTTCAAGATTTTCAAGCGTTTATAGATCTACCTGATTTAAACCATGTTTAGAGTTTAAAATTTTATAATTAGACGTGAAAATAGATTCTCTAGCCATTCTAAATTTTTTATATATCAAATTTATATTTATGATAAAATTTAGGTGTGCCTTAATTTGATTATTTAAAGTTGCAAACTTATGCAAACCACACCCTTTATTTAATATGTGTGATGTATAATTAAAAAGGTTTTGGGTCAAGCCAGCACTAGCCAGGCTTGGCATACAAATACTTCAAGGGGCCGTTTGGATACCTGAAAATATATTGTCTGTGAAATATATTACTAACGTAATACATTATTGCATAATACATTACCTGCAAGTGGATTGTCACTGTTTGGGTAGTATTTAGATGCAACTTGGGAAATACATTTCTAGTGTTTGGGTATGTCTCAAAGAAATATGGGAAATGCATTGCCAACCAAATACGAAAAATATGGCTATGTTTAGCAAACATGAGTAGACTTTGCTTTCAATATGATAAGTCATTGGAATAATACGATTGGAATAACATGATTTTATTGCGATAAGCTTTATTTTTATTTATTTTTTATAGAAGTCTTTCAAATGTCTCTCTATATATAATTTCAACTTAGCAATAAATTTATGATACCAAATCAAAATCTTTATGGAATAAGTTAAAAAATGGGAAGAAATTTGATTAGTAAACTAAAAGGTTCTGTAATTGCAGTAGAAAATTTTGAAGCATTGAAGGAGACTAAAGAGACATTTTATTTCAGTTGAGCTTTTATTAATCTCTTATGAGGATTATGTTGTGTGAAGTTTTTTATTATGATTGTGTTGTGTAATTTCTCATCGATTACCAATTACTATTTTTATATGAGCTGATGAGGGCTACAACCCAAATTGAGGATAGAGGGATGTAGAAATTTTTTTGTTATGACCTCATCAAGTTCTACACATGTTCCCTACTTTCACTTACCAATTATTAAAAAATTATGTTTTTACATAGGAATAAGATGAGGACTACAATCCAAATGGGGGGTAGAGGTATGTGGAAATTTTTTTTGTTTTTATATGAGAGTAAGATGAGGGCTCCAATCCAAATTGGGGACAGAGGGATGTAGAATTTTTTTTATTATGATTGCAGTAAAAAGTTGTTCCTGTTCGTACACCAGTTCAAATCAATTTAGATTGCCCTTTTTATATCCCCTACTTTCACTTTCTACTTATCTTAATAATTATACAATACAACATAGACTAGGGAAATATTTTTTTAATTATATAATCACTGTTAATGATTGCAGTAGAAAGTTGCTTCTTTTATATCTTTTTTGTCTAAGCTTTTGAACATTGAACCGCTTTTGAACTACCTTTTTCCTAAGTATTTACAAAATGCTTTAAAGTTTAAACATTTGAAAATTTAAGTCTATGCAATCCAATGTTTTTAACATCGAACCGCCTTATAGACAAAGATGGGGAAAAAAAATGTAGGGTCGTCAAATGTTTCCCTTATTGAACTGCCCTACAAATGGGGTGGTTCAATATTTTGGACATTAGACAAATGTTGGCAAATCAGGATAATCCAAAACCCTACTTGATGTGGTGAGAACCTCACAACAATGATTCCAACACCCAAACAAAATACCTAA
>NW_006498435.1:961503-978142 GCF_000471905.2 Amborella trichopoda
TTTTTTCATATTTTTATTAGGTGCATTTCACTAAGATGTACACATGCTCCAAATTTTAAGTAATTTAGATTTGTAGAAAAAAACAAAAATTGAAAGACTATCAGACAATTGTGACCGTACGATGAAGTACGCTCAAATTTGATTGTTTAGAGCCTCGGTTCTATATAAACTTTTGCCTTTTAGAAATGCTACTTTTTTTCAATAAAAAAACCTTTAAAAATGCTAGCTTTTTTCAATTGATTTTTTAATTGAGTGATTGCATCTATGAATCAAGAAGACTATTAATTGTAGGATGCATTCCCAGATAATGAAAGGTTCATCTTTGGAATAGAAAGACTTGTACTGTAGACTAAAGAAAAACGATCTAACCTTTGTATTAAACTTAAATAGTTATCTAATACCCATTAATAGTTGTTTATTTGCTGAAGAAAGACATTGAATAATTGTTGTTTATTTATTGATAAAAAAAAACTCATGGTAGCAGATGTTCATTCATGGAAGAAAATTGGAATAATTGCTATTTATTTCCTGAAAAAAAGGATAATGCATGGATTGATAAAGGACATTGTTTCTTTTTAATTTTTCTTCTTATTAAATAAAATTTTCTTGTTCTTGAATATTAGTCCACTCTTGGCATCCAAATAATTCTTGCCCATATATATTTTACTAGTTACTCCTGACATCTAAATGAATTTCATGTGTTTGGTAACTTGATTTACATATATTTCATAAATATATATTTAATTATTAGATAAATAAATAAATAAATGTAAATATACATCATGAATATGTTAAAAGAAAATGATCCTGTGAGCCAGTGGACACACAAGAAAAAATAAGCCTAATTGTTCAGGTTGAATTTGGGTCGATCTGACGATCACGGATGTCCAATAATGTTTGAATTTTAATTTTTTTCTACAAATCCAAATCACTTGAAATTTTAAATGTGTTCTCATCAAGATGCACCTAATAAAAATATAAAAAAAAATAATATGAAAAAATCAAATTGACCAAAATACCCCCAAAACTTTATGAGGGTATTTTGGTCACTGTTTTTCATGAAAAATATTTTTTTGATATTTTTCAAAGATTCACCTATTTTTTATGAACAGACACATAAAATTTCAAGTAATTTGGATTTGTATAAAATAAATTAAAATTCAAACAATATCAAGTGTCCGTGATCATCAGATCGACACAGATTCAATTTAGGCCGTTGCGCTCATTTTTACTTGTGAGCCTACGGGGTCACAGGACCATTTTCATATGTTAAATATATACATTTATTATTTAATATACATGTATATATTTAATAGAATTAAAAATATATAGTTATATTTATTCAAATACTATTTAAATATTATTAAACTATTATATATTTCAATATTATGTAAATATTATTGATATATTAAATATAATATATCATATATTATATATCATATTGTAAATATCTATTATATAAATAAAAATATTATATAATAAAAATGTACTATTCAATAAAATACATATAACTGAAAGGAAAAAGTTTATATAAAGTTGCAACCTTAAAATGTAGAATTACAAATGCACCTCAAAATCTATCAGAAAAGGTTGTTTTAATGTTGAAAAACACTTTAATTGATCATCTCGGCATCGAGATATAGGAATATGAAAAAAAAGATTTTGAGTCCCAAATATAGTGCATCTTGCAACACATTATCTAGACCGTTCATTTTCAATATTTTCATTTATAGATCTACTTGATTTTATCCATTTTTGGAGTTTTAAATTCTATAATTAGAGATTAAAATAGATATTAAGATAATCCTAATAATGTTTTACACCAAAATTACATATTATGATCAAATTTGGAGGTGCATCTTAATTGGATTGTTTACGGTTGCAACCTTATAGAAACTACACCCTAACTAAAAATATATGGGATTGTCCTATCCTTTTTACATAGAGGTTATAATCATTATTGTCCCATAAATTTCAAAATAGATGGTTCTAAAAGTGTTATTGAATAGACACAAAGTTCCAAAAAAATTCTCGAACTTCGTGATTCAATCCAAACCATCCAATTTGACATCTAATGAGTGGGAATGATTGTGACCTCCCTGTACAAAAGATAATCCAAAATATATTAGTATATTTATTCAAATACTATTTAAATATTCTATATTTTAATATTACTTGAACATTATTTGTATATTAAATATAAAATATCATGTAATATATATTATATTGTAAATATCTATTATATAAATAAAATATTTCATATGTTAATATAATATGTAAAATTTAAATATTTTTAAAATATTATATATTTAAAAATGGGTGCGGTTTGTATAGAGCTGAGGCTCTAAACAATCAAAGTAGAGCGCACCTCCAAATAGTGTTGAGAAATGTGGTTTCAATACTGAAAATCTTTGTAATAGCCTTAAAATATATTTTCATCTCTAATTATAAAATTTAAAGCTTAAAAAATAATGTAGATGGAGTAGATCTATGAAAACTTACTCGAAAATAAACGGTAAAAATGGTTTACAAGATGCACTATTTCCAAAGCCTGAAATCTATTATTTTCTCATGTCAATGCATCTTGATATCGAGATGATCAATTTGAGGATATTTGGGCATTAAAACAACCTCTTCTAGTGGAAATTTTGAGGTGTGCTCTGATTTGATTATTTAGAGCCTCGGCTCTATATAAACTTTTTCTTTTAAATATTACTTATATATTAACTATAAAATATTATATGATATATATTATATTGTAAATATATATTATATAAATAAAGTATATTATGTATTACACAATAGAATATATAATATAAGCGTACTATAAAATGTTATATAATATATATTTTGAACCACCCGATCAAGATCAAACGGTTGGGATTTAACCCATATTATTATTCATTATGGGTGCCAATTTCTTGATAGCTTTTTCCTAGAAATATATAAATATTATATTATATTATATTATAATAAATAAATATTAATATATAATATAATAAAACATAATAGTAAATATCTATTTTAGAAATAAAATATATATTTATAATATATATTAACTACAGTATATTGTATACTTTATTTTATGTAGTAAATATCTATTTTAGAAATAAAATATATTGCATAGTAAAATATATAATAAATTTTATTTGTATTATTATATAAGGAAATTTTGTCGGGGAAATATTTTCACACCACGAAACGTGTTATTGTTCTGTCTCTTAAAATCAACGAAAACTCTCATATTCAACGAAAAAGGCTCTCTCTAAATCTCTCCCTAATTCTCTCTCAATAAATATCCCAAATCCCTCCCTAATTCTCTCTCAATATATATCCCGTTGAGACAAGGTTCTTGATTGATAAAAAAACGGTGTTCAAATCTTGGCTTTTTAATTCTCTCCTCTCCGTCCCTCTTCAACTCTCCATCTCAGTTAACTTCATCTTACTACACCCTAATTTTTTTTTCTGGTTTTAAATTGAGGAAGGTTGTTGCTCTGAAATTATTCATGACCAAAGCCTGGTTTTGTTTCTTGTTACTCTCAATTCTATTCTCTGTGTCAGAGAGAGCACCTTGAGATGTTATGGAAAATTTCAAAAATTGAAGAGAGAGAGAGTCATGTCAGTGATTCATTTTTATTCAGTTCCTTTGTTGTATTGTGTTTGCTTCATCAAATAGTGAACACATAACACAATTAGAATTTATCGCATCGCACCTTTATAAATGCTTTCTTTCAATTGATTTTTCATCTTAGTATTTCCATCCATTAGTAGTAGTTTATTTATTAAAAAAAAAAAAGAATAATTGTTGCCTATTTATTGAGAAAAAAAAAACACTCAGTAGCAGTAGTCTATTTATAGAAAAAAAAAAAAGAATAATTGCGCTTTATTTATTGGAAAAAGATAATGCATGGGCTGATAGAGGGGATTGTTTCTTTTTAATTTTTCTTGTTCTTGAATAAAATTCTTGAATACCAGTCCACTGTAGACGTCCAAACCAGATACTTCTCCCAAGTAGTTTCTACAAGTAGTTTCTACGAGTTGCTTTAATTATTGCCTATATATGTTTGATCAGTTACTATAATCCAAGGAATTGTCTTTCCTTTTTTTCTTCTCCCCCCAAATTTTGGGGCAATTTTGATTTCACTTTTGGTTCTTTATATTTTATGTAGAGAAAACAACAGAGCAAACAGAAAAAGGATGGCACTCTATTACAAGTTTAAGAGTGCAAAGGCCTTTGCCTCTCTACCTATTGAACGTCCCCTTCCCCTTATAAACATCGTAGATTTGAAACAAAAAATTTTAAAGTGCAAGAACGTGAGTAGGAGTGACAACTCATAGTCTTCAATGCAAAACCAAATGAAGAGTACGTCGACGAAGCAATGCAGGTGTCAAAGAACACGTTCGTTTTATTTCATTTGGTTCTAAGAAGTCATCTCTTGTCCATTTTCCCTGGAAAAAACGAGAGAAAAACTTCAAAAAGTCAGCTATACCAAACTCCTCAGCCACCCCAAGTGAAATTTCCCGATGAGTCGGAATGGGATGATTTGGCGACGATGTCTATACTATCCCAAAATCCATTCAGGTTGATGAGGATAGTAAGAGTAAGGCCTATCTAAAATCAGTCTGGCGAAGGCAGCAAAGAGGCCTACCTGGAACTGCAAAAAATGTTGACAAATATGAACTCACCATGCTTGATACAATGGCTATGAAGGAGCCTGTGTCACAAGGGAATGTTGTGAGGGCAAAGGAGGAAGTTCAACAGAAGCTACCTGCTGGTGATCAGCAAGTGAAGAAGCGGAAGAAGATCCATGACCCTTCTAGTTCTATTGAGATGCAGTGGACTAATTTTGGGGCTGAAAATACCATGCGTATGGCACGGGGAGCTTATAATACTTTTTGGTCTCATGTGATGGCAGCTATTGATGGCAGTCCTTATTTGTGTTCGACACCACCCTTTTACTGCTGGGATGTTACCTCAAAATCCTTTTGAAATGCAAGAGCTGCAAAGGAGAATTGAAAATGAAAGTGAAATTTCACAGGTCTTTAGCACAGATGGTCCAAATGGTGAGTTGAGGCCTACTTGGCTTGATTGCAATGCCCTTGCTTCAGCCCCCACTTTGAAGAAGAAAGCACCTGATGCTCTTCCACCTGAGCAACCCATAGCAGAGGCCAATGATGGGCCATCGAAGGGAAGCGAGCAACAGAGCCCAAAAGAGAGGCATGGGCATGAGAAGAAGGTATCTTCGTTGCAGAGGAAGAGATCGAGGAGCCATGACGATGAGATGAATGATATGGATATACATTTTAAGAACTTGTGTACCATTTATTGAATTTGGAACTAGCTCAACGCTTAATTGTGTTGTTTGATCCTTTGTTATGCTATGCCAATATTGTAAAATGAGAGATCAAAATCCAAAGTACTCATTCATTTGAATTGAGTTTTACATTTAGGACTGTAAACACAATATATATAGATATACAGATCCATACATGATATCAAGAGGACCTGTGGTATCAAAGAAAAGGTCCGAAGAAGATATTAGATTTTTGGGAAATTATCAAAAATATATCCTAATTTTCTCCTAATTAGAAAAAAAAAACCAAACTTTCGTAAAGCTCGTCCATATCCTTTTTCTTCAATTTTGGGCATTTTTGGACTAAAATAACTTCATGGTAACCCTATTACTATGAAGGTCATCTTTAGAATCACGGTACTCTATTTTTCCCTCATTCGGGAGAAAGGGACGATGACCAGACAAACATTGCAACCGAATCCTTTGTAGGGATAACCAATCATTTTCTTCTCGATTTGTAGTATTATATTTAGAATCACAACATCTCTTCCTCATCTTTATCTCTGCACCTAGAGAGAGAACCACCGGGGGATTTCCTATATATTTATTTTCTTTATTGCGCGAGGGAGATAAGACAGAGAGAGTTATGTGGGGGGAGAGAGGACTTTCCTTTTCAAAAGCCCTAAATTCTTTGGTGCCTTTTAAATAGGATAGGAGGAGATTCTTAAAAATAATGCTTAAGAGATTGGGAGAGATATATAAAGGTGTACGGTATATGTAGCCACCTGGTTTTTCAGAGAGAAAAACCCTTTCAATTACCGGAAACCTTAGGCCTAGACGATTCTTGACGAGATTCCGATGCTCGAGAGCCAAAAAAGAGTTTCTCTAGAATTTTTGGCAGTGTTTGAGGCCAAAGAAATAGTCTCCGCTTTTCTGGTGAGATTGAGGCACCAATGATGTATGAAGAAGCGCGGTTTGCCCTTTTTCGGTGCGCAAGAAATGTGTTTAGATAATTTTTCAACGATTTACCAACGAGACGGAGTCGGATGGGGTTGAAGGGAGTTTTTATAGGGGAGGGTAAGGTACGCACAGGTTTTTATACAAATCTTCTTGGCACGTTGGAATCACGTTTATTGAGTTGATGAAGTAAGTAGAGAGAGAAAGAGAGTTAGAGAGAGAAAAGATTTAGAGAGAGAAATAAGAGATAAAAAAAGAATTAGAGAGAAAAATAAGAGATAAATATTAAAATGAAGTAGAGAGAGAAAGAAGAGATAAATATAAAACGAAGTAGAGAGAGAAAGAAGAAATAAAATACAAACAGAACTGGAGAAAAGGGTTTTGGGTAGGGTTATAGGGTACGATACTATTACGGCATTTAGAGTGCCATAGTAATACTTCAACTCCTTACTGTAGATAAAATGCTGTATAGCATGTGTTAGTTTTTATGGTACTTAAAGTACCATAATTATGCTTCACGGTAATACGATTACCGTGAAGGTTATTTTGGTAAAAAAAAGGCTTAAAATTGAAGAAAAAGGGTGCGAGTGAGATTTGAAAGTCGAGGATTTTTTTTTTAGATAGACGAAAATTGAGATATATTTGTGATAATTTCTTTAGATTTTTTTAAAATAACATGAAGATATTGCAAGATAATAATACTATTAATTAAAAATAAGCCTAATATAATTTCTTTTTACAGTTTTACGTGGTACTTGGACATTAAGTTGGAAAGAGAGAGAGAGGGAGATGGAGTTAGGGATCAGGTTCCAATTGTTATAGGCTCCATTCCCACCATTAACACTTGACACTTCAAATAAAAGAGAAGGGGTGATAAGAGATTGAGATTCGAGGCATGTCTTTATGTATAGGAGTTTGTATACTATGCTCCCCTATCTATCTTGTCCCAAAGGCAGAAAAAGACTAATTTTAAGTTTTCTAACATTTGGATCACATCATCATTAAAGTCTTATCCCAACTATTTGGTGCAGACAATATGAATCATGTTTCACCATTATGCTCGGAGGCCAAACCCTCAAGAACAATATAAATCCTCACTTATTTTCCCGCTACTTCTATCCATATCCGTTTGGGACTTATCATTGCACTTTTTATCATCATCAGCTCCCGATCTATCTTCTCCCTAATTAAAAAGTAAATAATTTTAAGTTTTCTTACACTTAGATATCATCATCTTCAGAGCCTTATCCCAACTATTTGAGGTACGACTACACGAATTATATTCCGCCATTCTACTCTATGAACGCCATAGCCTAAGTAAGAGTATAAATCCGCACATCTTTTTTTACTACTTCTATCTACATCTTTTTGGATATTATCCTTACCCTTTTAGAATCTTCTATTTGAGCTAAATCACAGCTCCTAACAAGTGTTAAACAAAGTCAATGTGGCACTTAGATCGCATCCTCAAAAAATTGGACGGTCTATATTCAATTTGGAGACATTATTTTTTTTCAATCATACGTAGATTTTTTTTTATAGGGTTAGTTTGAATAAGAATATCCTCAAAATTTAGAAACCTAAAATTACTTTTATATTGAACTTTAGTAGAGGGAGTAAGTAGTAATATATTCTCATGAGAGAATGAAATCATTTGGCTATAGGTATAAATAAGTCCTACCTTCACCCGGTCACCCTACGTGTAGCAAGAAGAGCCCCTCTATTTTATCTCACTATAATAGTTTTTGTTCTCTCCCCTATTATGACTACAATGGACTTAGGGGTCTATTTTCTCTCACTATAGTAATTTTTGTTCTCTCCCCTGTTATGACTACAATAGACTTAGAGGGTTGCAACTCTCATTGAGAAGAGTCCTGATCACGTAAATCTTTATCTAGTAGGTCATTACATTAGGAAAGTTCTTTCTTTCTCTCACTGTCTATCGGCTCGTGCTTCCTGAATTCCCTCTCTCCATTTTTCCGATTATATCTCTCTCTAGATTGAGAGAGATGTATTGTTTTAAAAAAATTGGACTAAAAAGATAAAGTAAAAATGAATAAAGTTGGTTCAACGGGTTAGGACATATAATTGCCGCAAGATAGATTTTAAAACTTTGGGACTATGAAAAAATGAAACCTAAAAATAGGGTATATGGAGATATTTTCTCTTTATTTTTTGGGAAAAATTTCCGTACGGACTAGAAAATGAAATTGTGTTCGGACTAAATTTTTTATAAGGATTATAGTTTGGTCTATGTTTTTTAAAATTTTATATCGAGACCATTTTTTATATTCCAATTTTGCCTGGTGGATTATTGCAATCATCATAGCATAATTCTTTTACTTTTCTAGTTTTGTGCTTTTTAGGGTAGTCCAATTAGGATGTCCAATATTTAAAATATCAGACCACCCTATACTTAGTATCTTATGAAGTATAAAGGTCTATCAAATTGCATTTAGGAAAAAAAAAAAAAGGGTTAGTTCAAAGTATTTGAAAGTGGGCTCTAATTTGATTGTTTAGAGCCTCGGTTCTATACAAACCGCACCCTTCAATAAAATATACATTATTTTGTATAACTGAAAATAGATGGGGTATAAAAAATTCTTAGGATAGCTTGTGAATTTATTTTCTTCTCAAATTATAAAAGTTTGAATTCTAAAAATAATTCAAATCAAGTCGATCTATAAACACATGAAAATCTTGAAAATGGATGGTTCAAATAATATGTTTTGAGATACACTATTTTTCGGACTTGACATGTTTTCTTCTTTTCATATTCATACATCTCGATGTCGAGATGATCAATTGGAGGGTTTTCTAACATCAAAACGACTGCAAAACGATGATGACGAGAAAAGGAATGACATATTATAATGTCTATGAATCAGTCAAATTGAATTTATTGAGATAAGCTTCTCATCATCGTCTTATGAATTACAGGAAAATTTCCATATTTTCAAGCACAATCATACTCATGAATCCATCATGTGTCATTGTTAGCCATGTGGGATTCAAGGATACGAATGAGGCGAGGGTGGCTGTATCCTTCATCCATTGGGATGACATACCTGTATAACCATTACCTCATAAGTGGGCCTTATTTTTGTTTTTTGTTTTTTTTTTGTTGCTTGTTTTTTGTTTTTTGCTTTTTTTTTTTTGAATAAAGGGGGCTTTGCACCAGCTACCCATATATCTATTTTCAAATAAATTATGAGTTTACGATTCTTTTTGGGTTCGATATGTTATTGTTGTTCTCTTGTTTTCCATGCAGTGTTCTTTTACAACATTACTGGTTACATCTTATCTCTCCTCTACTCTTTGCTACCTGACGTAGAACGGGTGAAAATTTAAAAATCACATGATCATTCCCCTTGGTTTAGGAGTTATTTTTTGAAAGTATTAGTGGGATGGTGTCATCGAGAATAAAATCCACCAACGCAGTGACTAAAGTGTAGAGGTGCTACCACCACGTCCATTTAGGGAATTGAACATAGATTGTCCACTTATTTGGCAATCCTGACATATATGATATAGAACAAGAGTTATCTTCTACGATTTTAGATGTTTAATTTGAAAATCTTATCTTTCGTATGCTTGTTCGCCTCTCAAAGTTGGTATATATTTTGTATTTAGAACTAAATGAAATATGAATCTAAATGTATTGGAGGACACCAACAAGAAGGAACAAATTTCAATTAATAAAATATATTACAACTCAAAAAACTTGGGCCTGTAACAGTTTGTGCTGCGTAGGAATAGAGTCTCAAACCATATGTGGTCCTAATTGGGAAGGGTTGAAGGATGGATGGCCCTAGTTGCCCACTCTGAAAACATGGGGTTTTCTCTCAGCAAGCTTTCAAACAAGATATCTTAAAGCATAAGTTCCTAATCATATTGTCCAACCCCTAGAATGGCATGCATTTCTTGATTTGAGATTATACTAGTGTGGAAAACGAAAATTTACTAGGACTCACCCTATATTTTTTATTTAAAGAGAAAGTTATTTATGATTTTGTAGTAGAAATATTGGTGATTTGCCCTTGGAAGATTGGGGCCATCTTCCACCGACTTGCTGTTTGGCCACATTTTTATGGATTGAGATAATTTTTCTCTTTAAAAATTAAGGTACTTTCTATCTCAAAATTTTTCATACCTACCAAATGTGTCTTAAATTTTGGGTTGAGGGGCCGAGGGGTGGAATCCATGGGCTTTGGAAATTTTTTAAAAAAGGGTTTTGCTGTGGAAATGAAATCATGGAAAAATTAGGTGATTTTTCAATATTTAAATTTCATAAAATTTTAATATCCTAGCTATTGAGGAAAACATATTTGGAAAAAGGGATCGGCGACCTAGATCATTCATTCCAAAAACCGTGTCGGATCGAAGAATCAGTCGAATCCGTAAGTTTTGTCCTAAAGTTTTTTTTTAAAAAAATCACTATAAATCATTTAAACTGGTGTTCTTTTAGTTTCTACACGAAATTAATAGTGGTGCATTATGTACTTTCATTATTTTGTAAAATAGGTTAATACTGACATGCTGTTTGAATGTCTGTATAATTATTAATTATAATATGTATTATAATATTGCATCAAAATAATTTAAAAATATTAAAAAAAACTTCTATATTATAAGCTTTAAAAAATAATTTCTCATATAAAGTGAAATTAGTATTATATCAAAGTATCGAATATTTGTTATTTCACTTTACTCTTCCAAAATTATCATAACCCAACTAGCTATAATACTATATATTGACATTAAAAATTGTTGGTTTATATTTTATAATTATTTCACTATACAAATAAAAATAAATCTAAAATATCTTATAATATCATTTAATTTAAAAGAATCT
The DNA here is from genome assembly GCF_000471905.2 of Amborella trichopoda. The sequence goes on from NW_006498435.1 coordinate 972,610, forward strand.
TATTTACAACTATACAAAAATTAAATTATATAATTTATAATGTAAATAATTAATAAATAAAATAGCAGATTTGATTATTAATTATAATAAATTAGAGCATAATTGCGTTGGTGGGTCATATATGCTCAGTGGCCGATCCGGATCGAAAAAAATTTATATTGCTATTGGTTGAAGACTAATCAACCTATATAAACATTTTGGTTTTTAAAAAATTATAATTTATAATTAATATTATAAAGTTACTACAAGGTGAATGGAAGGGAATTTATGACCCACTAATGGTATTATACTCACACGGCTGGAGAGAGAGAGCGCCGGAAGTGCACCGTTCAGTTAGTGCCAGATCGCTAGTTTGGGAATGGAGCGGGGAGCCATACAACTATGAAAACGGGCTACCGCTAGCGATGGTTCGTGTTTGAACAAAGGGGAAAGCAATATAAAAATTAAAAACATCTGAGAGGGCACATCAAGTGATATGGTTCTCTCCCCTCTCCATAAAAGTCCCACTTCCCGTCCCTTTCGCGTGGTCCTCTCTTTTTTGGCTTAAGACGCCAAACCCACGCCTGTAAATATTTGCATGCGGGAGACTAAAAGGGCAGAGGGCGGATGGGAGAGAGATGCGTTCTCTACTAGTACAATTTCTATGAAAGCAATTTTGTTGTATATCGAAGGCTTGTTGGATTAATTTTGTTCCTTTTTCAACGTTTTAATTTTTGTCTTTTTATTAAGAGTAATAATTCTACGATCCCCTCACCTATATGGGCTGTATAGGATCCTTCTTACTCACCGTCGAATCTCTTTACAGATCTCAATGGCCACACAAATGGGCCGCATAGGACCCTCTTTAATCACTGTCAAATCTCTTTACGGATCTCAATGACGTATGAGTTGATTACTCACCCGAATAAAAATCAAATCCATTGAAATGTTAAATAAATAAATTTCTAAAGTTAAAATCTGTGCGATCTCTCTCTCTCTACAACCTAGTTAAAAGCGGACTTTCTTCCCCAAACACTGAACTATTATTCCTGCCTACCATTATTGTGCAATATCTCTCACTCTGCAACCTAGTTAAAAACAGACTTTCTTCCCCAAACGCAATATCTCTCACTTTGCAACCTAGTTAAAAGCAGGTTTTCTTCCCCAAACGCTGAGCTATTGTGTATGCTCACCATTGCTGCACTCGTGTTTCTCATCTCATAATCTGGAAATCCTAACTTTCAACTCGGCAAAATCGAAGCTTCGCCGTTTGAGCAACCCTAATCAAATCATTGAGATCTTTAACTCAACTCTTGAGCTAGTAGGCATAGTTAGGGATCGGTATTTGATGGACCTAGCGATTAGGCATCTTGCCAAAGCCCAATGTTTATCTGAATCGAAATCTTACTAAAAACTAGAAGAAAAGCCCCTTATATCAAATCACAGAAGTTCTTACATGGCCTTATTTATCTCTGGTCGAGCTAAAATGGTAGAGCAAACCACTTACCAAATGGATGAGTTTGGAATCCATCGTCCTCCTGTAGATTACTTCAATGCTCTTTAAGTACATGCAAAGATGCTAGGGATGGGGAAAAAGGCCAATGCCATTACTTAATTTGCTGCTGACTTGTTATTGTAAAAATGGAAAATCTGCAGAGATGGAAAAAAAGGGTGGTTCCCAGATAGATTTGTCATTCATGTTTTTTCTCCATTTTCTATATGAAATAGATGATTAGGGTTTGCACATGAACGGTTTCATGGACCGTATTAACAAAAAAAAGGCTCCTGATTTGGAGGCTTAAGGCTTTTTAATTAATGGTCTAGTGAGAAATTCAAAAGAAAAGTAAGAGAGGTCAGCAAGCTAGTTACTCATACTAATCGAGTCATCCTAAATAGAGAAAGATCATCAGCTTGAGAGGATATCTCACGTGTCTTTTACATCTCTATACCCCAAATCTTCAATTCCAAATAGCTCAGGCCATTCACATACTTTACCTTCAAGTCCAAAAACAAAAAACCTTAAGAGATCGACTCCAGATTATTTTAGAGAGAAACCCAAGTCCAAAAAAAACCTTAAGAGAATGATGCCAGATCAATTTTACAGAGAGAAAGAGAGAGAGAGAGATCAAATGGAGAGGACAAGACCAGCAACCCACCTTCCTGCCCATTCTGACAACCTGCTCGACCAAACCTGCGAGCACTTCAGCACTCGAACGCATTTGAGAGGAGCGAGCAGGGTTAGAGAGAGAAGCAGATTGTCAAGAGAGATAAGGTGTTTACAACAAAAGAAAAGGTGACCGGCTTAGCAGGTCACTTTGCCCGTATCTGGAGGAACCACAGTAACTGATGATAGGTACATGGGGTCCTACAGAGCCATCGGTGTGTGAGGGATGCACAAGGTCATTTCCCTTTTATTAAACACTGTATGCTCTTTACGGACTGCAACTTGCTTCTTGTTTGTACAAAAATTTTCTGCAAGTCTTTTTTCTAGGAAAGAGAGGCGTGAGAAAGAGAAAGAGAGAGAATCAACATTGAGATGATGATTATAACTCAGTGAGAACTGAGCAAATATTGATTAGATCCATAGTTATTCGATTTCCATTTTACCACGGAGATTGAATTTTAGGTTCCCAACAAGAGAGACCACCATGTCTTTTACATTCAATGGGGAGTTGAATATCCTTAACAATTGAGGATTGGAAATTATCTTTGTTTACAAAGTGATAAATGTCCCTCCTCATCTTCTATAATATAATCTCAATGTTTTTCTTTTAATGCTTCCTTGATATTTAGTACAAATTTAATTGTTAATTCTCTCTATCATGCGGCTAATTTCTTATTATTGAGGTGCTTGTTTACCATTATTTTTTGGAATAGTTTGCGAAGGAAGTCCACCCTACTTTTGCCAGTTTAGATGATTCATGTGCTCTTTCTCCTGGTTTAGTATATGGTTAACAACTTAGGAGCGCTTACCTGTCTTTAATTCCTTTTAAATTCTGTAGAACTAACATTTGAGGGGGTACCTGATTTCTGGTGTGACTGAATTAAATTTTGTAGAGCTTTTCAAATTTTGAAGAAGTGACTGTAGCCTGTAGTTTTTATTGGCCGCAATATATTAGTTTTTTTTTTTTCCTCTCCAATTGGACCTTTAACAATTCTGTCTGCACTTAGAACATATATTAAGCATTTCTTCCCTTGGATGACTTTGTCACTGCTCACTACAAGAATCCTTAGCATATGTCTAGACAGATAGAAATACATTCATGACTGCAGGTTGAGGAAACCAACGAAGCGCAACAAAAGTTTTCTAATGCAAAATATATTTTATTAGCTAAGTTCTTTGGGGATCAAAACAATGCCGGTGATGCTTCTGCCCAAATCTCCTTGCAAAAGTTCTCAGTAATATGCTTGTGATGCTAATTGTAATGTTCTAGGGCAGACTATGTGGATTAACTTTAGTTGGGAATTTATAATTGAACAGATCTGTGGAACACATTTGATATTGGTCTAGAATATAATTTGAAAAAGTCAAATTTTACAATATTTAAAAACTTGGATAGTGGTTTGACTCGTACCTTTGGGTGACTGCTTTCACCCACTGGTTCGAGTTTCTAAACACTGGTTTTATTTGTTGAATTGATATTCTCTTGTAAACATGTATTATATGAAAATTGTTCATGCTTTTACGATATTGTAAATTATAGCATTTTTATACTTATTGATATATTATTAGATATCGACACATTCCTTCTCCATGTTTCACGATTTGTTCCCATTGTGTTCCTCACTTGGACTTTCCTCTTGTCATTCATCAGAGTGATACTCTAAGCAGTATAACTGTAGCTTTTTGGGTTCGCTATTTAGGTCTTGAAAGTTTACTTATAGAAATATTTGAGTTATATGCCCTTTAGTTCCATCCAAAACTTTCACTTATTAGCAAAGAGGTTGGGCTTACTAGACCATTCCTTCCTCAAAGAGACCAAGTAGTGTGGCGTGAAGTAGGTTTGTTTACACTGTCATCGCATAATTCAGTTAATGTTTTGGGGATTCCATCATTTCATTCATCTTGGATTCTGGTTCCTTCTTTTAAATCTAATGTCAGTTCATGTTTTTGGAGGATTTTGGGAATAGCAAGGGAAGGATTTATGACGAGCAGGAATTGGACTAGATGGTCTCACATTGTATAGACCCTTTTGCATAAATAACTTTGAATAATAACATATGATAGATAATCTGGAAATAGAGTGGTTAATATGTTGGGCATGTTCTCCTTTGTTAATTGCAGTTTCTTTATCTCTGTATTGCTTTGTTGGTAGGGAGTTTGGGGGAGTGATGGATGGGTAATGAGAGTTTGAGGCAGGACTCTTAAGGGTCATAAAAGATTTTCTAATAGTGATAGTGATTATGTTTGTCACATGATCTAGATTTCTAGGAGACCTAATTTGTGCCCCTTACTGATGAGGATGACTCTCAATTTTTGTGAGGTAGACTATGGCTGCAGGATGGGTTGGGTTGGTCTCTGTTTTACATGGGTATGGGTTCATAAATGTAATGAGACAGAATATCATGGTTTTGAATATGGGGCTGCGATTGTTCCGGAAGCACTTGGTGTCCTTTTTTAGAGGGAGATTCCCTTAACTTTATGTGAGGTGGCTATCCAAAGAAGTGAAGATCCTGTCAACATTTTGGATATCTTTCCTGATGTGTAAAGTTCCGAAGTAAGTGAAAGTTCCAAAGTAAGTGAAAAATCACCATGTTTTCTAGGCTGATCCAGGATTAATTCCTCTTAATAGTTTTTGACCTGGTATTTTCTTTGCGTTCTAAGTCTATTTTCACTAATAAGATAAGTTTCATATGACTGCCTATTAATTATATCTTTTCTGCTCCTATTGATATATATACATTGTCATTTTGTTTTGCGCTTTATGTTTTCTTCATGTTAACTGTTTATTATTTCTTTTATTGGACCATATGCAGGTTACTAATTGGACTTGAGGTGAACAAACTCTCAGTTCTTATTTCTTCATATATATACATATATTAATTGGACGTGTGTGGAACCAAAATCATTGTTCTCATTTCTTTTTTTATATATGTATATATATATGGGAATGGATTCTGTCAGACCACAGGTTGACAACTATAGTGTCAGCCAATGGCCCAGATTGAATTTGGGCTGATCAGATAGTCACGACCTTATTTAGAATTTGAATTTTTCATTTTTTTTCTACAAATTCAAATCACTTGAAATTTTAGGTGTGCATTCTATTCATCAAGACGTACTTTTTGGGGGTATTTTAATCAATTTATTTGTGTGAATTGTTTTTTTATATTTTTATTAGAATCTTCTATTTTTGAAGAATAGATGCTCAAAGTTTCAAGTTATTTGGATTTGTATAAAAAAAATAATAAAAATTCAAACGCGAAATAAGGTCGTGACCATTGGATTGGACCCAGATCGTTGTCTGACACTGTAGCTGTCAGCCCGTGGGTTGACAGGATCCTTTCTCGATATATATATATATATATATATATATATATATAAGATACTAAC
>NW_006498435.1:991139-1046985 GCF_000471905.2 Amborella trichopoda
GTTTTGTGCCAACAATGCTCTGAGTGACTCGTCTAAAGCAGTTGAATAATTATAGTTCTTTAGAAAGATGTCCTTCCGCATCCTCTATGATATAACCTCAATGTTTTTCTTTTAATGCTTCTTTTATATTTAGCACAATTCTAATTGTTAATTCTCTCTATCACTTGGCTAATTTCTGATTATTGAGGTGCTGGTTTACCATTCTTTTTTGGAACACTCTGCAAAGGAAGTCCCACCCCACTTTGGCCAATTTAGATGATTCATGTGCTCTTTCACATGGTTTAGTGTATTTGTTAATGGAGTTCAGCTTAAAATTTTTGTTCAAATATCCTGTCCTTCAAACCAACCATGACAAAAGCTATCTTAGAACGTAACCAAAAGAACCTACATTCTAGGAATTAGCACGTGTACACATACCCCTTTCCCATTGTGAAGTATATGATTCATAACTTAGTAGTGCTTACCTTGTTTTTATCTTTTTAAATTTTGTAGACCTAACATGTGAGGCGTACCTGATCTCTGGTGTCACAATTAAATTCTTTGGAGCTTTTCAAATTTTGAAAAAGCGATTTTAGCCTATAATTTCTATTAGCGTCAATATAATATATTATTGTTTTCCTCTCCAATTGGAGCTCTAACAATTTTGTTTGCATTTTGAACTGATATTAATTATTTCTTCCCTTAGATGACTGTGTCATTTTTTGTTACAATAATCTTTAGCATGTGACTAGGTAGTTGTTGACTGCAGGTTGAGGAAACCAACGAAGCCCAACAAAAGTTTTCTAATGCAAAATCTATTTCATCAACTGAGTTCTTTGGGGATCAAAAGTGATGCTTCTTCCCAAATCTGCTAGCAAAAGTTGTCAATATGCTTCCTCTCTCTTCCTCGTCCCCTATTATTTGTGTGTTTGTGCATGTGCAGTACATATCACACACACACATGCATACACCCATATCTACACATTCATATACACGTTTTTTACTACTCCCATTTAGTGAAAACTTGCCCAGCATGGTTTACTCCACTATTTGAGTGTGACAGACGTTTGTAACTCCACTGATCAACTAAGAGTTGTCCATTACCCTTTAAAAAAAAATGTTTTTTCCTTATTCTAAGCAACTCTCCTTCTTGTTGGAATTGGCCTTTGTGTTTTTGGCTAAATGATATTCTATTCCTATGGGAGTAGAATGTCTATTAACTCCCTCGGGTACAACCCCACCTAGAATTAGTTTTAGGACCCCAAATTTGGGGAATGTAACCCCTTCAATCCATAGACTAAAAAAGATCCTTATCATACCCACTATGCACTTGAAAAAACAATGTCCTGAGAATGAATAGAGACTATTAATTTTTAGATGGCAAGGTTTAAGTGTTAGAAAACTCAAATTTCAAATTTTTTTTCTGAGAGGAATCATCTAGTAATTCTTAAGTCTTTCCCAAAAATTCAGATTTTGTTTGACATTATCTCAATGGACACAATGACCTAACAAAATATGTGCCCTTATGAATGCTTGGGCTAGTTTTTCTCCTTTTTAGGCAGCATTCAAATGTTGCAAGACATCTTGCAGACAACATCAGGTTATAACTTTTTTCTCCACATTCGAATCACTAAGTTTCTCGATAATTTTATTTTCTCTTTCATCTTGTGTTTAGTAATTGGTCGATGCTTTGTGTAGAGCTTGACATCCATATCCAGTGCTGATCTTTTTGGACATTACACAGATGATCCTAGCCGTGATCTGTCCGCAAGTGATCTCATCAATCGGATTTCATTCCAGGTACTTCTTCATTAGCCAAACTCAACTTGATAAATACCCTTCTTGTCAGAAAACTAGAAATTTTGAGAAAGCTAATGATACATAGTTCACATAGAACTTTTATTAACTTATTTTCTTTTTTTTTTGATTCATTTGCCTAGCATTAAAGATAGCTTGATTCCATCTTGGTTTTTTGCATTAATTGACAATATTTTGATTTTAACTCCCTAATAAGACTTTGGGGCCATGGGTAAAATCCGTCAACCCACAGAGATTTGTAGATTTTCCTTTAGATTTATTTTGTTTCATTTAAAATTCTTCATAATTGGTGTTTTTTTTCAATTTTTTAAGCCAAAGAGTACTCATGATTAAGTTTTTTATATATCATTGTTTCTGTCTTGGTTCTTTGTATTATCTTTAGTAACTAGGTCTTCATTTAATGTCTAGCTTTTGGTATTAAGGGTGAAATCCGTATATCCCAATTTAGTAACCGATTTTATTTTCTTTTTTGGTTCTTTGATTTGAAACAATGCGTAATTTTGTTAACCTAATTGGTACTTTGTTAGCTTTATAATTTTAAACGATAGTTCATAACTGAGTTGTTTCAAGTGTTATTTACTCGCCTTAGATCTTTGCATTGTTAAGCCTAAGATATATCTTAACTCAATAACTAGACTTTGGCGTCAGGGGTGAAATCCGTAGGTCCTTCATGAATTTGTCATTTTTCCTTTCAGTTTTTGTTGTTTGATTTGGAATTATCAAATACTTTATAAACATTATGGGTTATTATTATTTTTTATTATTGTGAGTTAAATTATATTCATATCTTAGTTTTTTAATATATCCTTTCATTTTCCTTTGGTTTTTTATTGGTTGACATTACTTATGTTTCAATTTAATAATTTTTTTTGGGGTCAGGTAAAATCTGTGGATCCTTATTTATAAGTCCATTTACCTTTCGATCTTTTGTCTTTTAGTTAAAATTATTCATAACTTGGTCTGACTTTTATCTTGATATTCCTTTTAATGTTTAAGCATAAAGATATTAATTACTTAGTTTGTTTAGTACATCCTTTCATCTTTTATGGTTGCGTGCATTGTCTAGCATAACTTATTTTTCAAATTATTGACTAGACTTTGGGGGCAGATGTAAAATCCGTAGATCCCTATTAATTGGTCAATTTTTTTATAGATTTTATGTTTCGATTTAATATAACAATTTGGGGTTGTGTGAAATCCATGGATCCAGATTTATAAGTTCATTTGCCTTTCGATCTTTTGTGTTTCAGTTAAAATTATTCATAACTTCGTCTGTTGTTTTACTTGAATTTATGGATTCATGTTTCTTTTCATTTTTTTAAAGCTAAATAGTATTCATCACTAAGATTTATATGTATCATTGTTTTTATCTCGGTTCTTTGTATTATCTTCAATAACTAGGTCATAATTCAATGATTAGATGTTGGGGTGGGGTGAAATCTGTATATCCCAATTTAGTTGTCGATTTTATTTTCTCTTTTGGTATTTAGATTCAAAACGATACATAATTTTGTTATCTTAATTGATATACTTTTAGTTTTAAAATCCTAATCGATTGTTCGTAACTGAGTTATTTCTAGTATATTTTTACTCGCATCGATTCATTGTATTGTTAGACCTAAGATGTCTTAACTCAATAATTAGATTTTGGGGTTATGGCTGAAATTCGAGTTCCTTCATAAACTTGTCATTTTTCCTTTCCATTTTTGTTGTTTCATTTGAAATTATCATTACTTTATTAATATTACGGTTTATTATTTATATTTATTATTGTATGACAAAAAGTATTTGTTGGTTAGTTTTTTAATATACCATTTTATTTTCCTTGGTTCTTTTTGTTGGTTAGCATTGGTTATGCTTCGATTTAATAAAACAACTTTGGGGTCAGGGGTGAAATATGTAGATCTTTATTTATAAGTCTATTTAACTTTCAATCTTTTTGTGTTTTTGTTGAAATTATTCATAATTTTGTTTCACTTTTTATATGACAGCTTTTCTTATTTTTAAGCCTAAGGATATTTCATTACTTAGGTTTTTAGTACTTCCTTTTGCCTTTATGGTCTTGTGTTTGTTTCAATTTATTGACTAAACTTTGGAGTAAGAGTGAAATCTGTTGATCCCCATTAACTGACCAATTTTTATATTAAATTTTTGTGTTTGATATGAAGTTATCTGTAGTATTTTTAATCTTTCAATTTATATTCTTTTTAAAAATTTTATTGCACAATGATATTCATGGTCGAGATTTTTAATGTACCTATTTATTTGTCGTGGTTCTTTGCATTGTCTGGCACAAGAATATTTGTGTATGTGTTTTAAGATCTCCTTTTATCCATCTAGCTTCTTTGCAATATTTGGTAATATTTTGGTTTCAAGTCACTGACAAGAATTTGGGTTCGGGGTAAAACCTATTGACCCCCAAAGATTTGTCGATTTTCTTTCAGATTTTCTTTGTTTCATTTAAAATTTCTAGTAATTTTGTTAAAATTCATAGATTCATGTTTCTTTACAACTTTTTAGCCAAAGAGTACTCATGACTAGTTTTTTAAGGTATCTTTGTTTCTATCTTGGTTCTTTGTATTATCTTCAATAACTATGTCATAATTCAATGACTAGATGTTGGGGTCAGGGGTGAAATCTGTATATCCCAATTTAGAAGCCAATTTTATTTCCTCTTTTGTTTTTTTATTCGAAACGATACATAGTTTTGTTGGCCTAATTAGTATTTTTTTTAGTTTTATAATCCTAAACTATAGTTCGTGACTGAGTTAGCCACAAATATCCTAGTGCCAAATACTGTAAAGAACCACGACAAATACAAGAGTAGGCTAATAATCTCGACCATGAATAGTTTTTTGGCTTAAAATTTTAAAAAAGAATATCAACAAAATGAGTGAGCAAACTATGGATAACTTAAAATCAAACAAAGAAAAACAGTTGAAAAATTGACGAGTTAAAGGGAATCTACAGATTTCACCTTTGTCTCCAAAGTCTAGATAATAAATTGAAACATAAGTTGGAGGATACATGTCACCATAAAAGATGAAAGGATGTGCAAAACAACTCAGTCATGACTATTCTTAAGCATAAAAATAAAAAACAATATCAAGTAAAAAGTCTAACAAAGTTATGAATAATTTCAACTAAAACACAAAATATCGAATGGTAAATGAACTTATAATTAAGGACCTACCGATTTTACCTCTGACCCCAAAGTTGTATTAAATTGAAAAATAACCAATGCTAACCAATAAAAATAACCAAAGAAATTGAAATGTTATATTAAAAGACTAACTTATGAATATCTTTTTGCTTGTGATAATAAGAAGAAATAATAACCTGTAATGTGAATAAAGTATTGATAATTTTAAATCAAACATCGAAAATTAAAGGGAAATATCTTATTCCAAATTCACTCTTGACCTCAAATTCTAGTTATTGTGTTAAGAGGTAACTTGGGCTAAACAATGCCAAGAATCGGGGGGAGTAAAAGTTATGGATTGACGTTTCTTTTCAATTTTCTAAGCTAAAGAGTATTCATGACTATGTTTTTTATGTATCAATTTTTCTGTCACGCTTCTTTGTACTATCTTCATTAACTAGGTCTTAATTCAATGACTAGATTTTGGCATGGTTAGGGGTGAAATCCGTATTTTTGCAATTCAGTTGTTGATCTTATTTCCTCATTTGGTTTTTTTATTACAATCAATACATAATTTGTTGGTTTAATTGATATTTTTTTTAGTTTTATAATCCTAAACCATAGTTCGTAATTGATTTCAAGTGTCCTTTTATTCGCCCTGATTCTTTGTATTGTTTAGCCTAGGATGTGTCTTAACTCAATAATTAGACTTTCGGTTCGGGGGTAAAATTCGTAGATCCTTTATGTACTTGTCATTTTTTCCTTCAATTTTTATTATTTGATTTGAAATTTTTAATATTTTATTTATGTTACGGGTTGTCATTTCTTTTTATTGTTGCAATCCAAAAGATATTCGTTGGTTAGTTTTTCAGTACTATTTCATTTTCCTTAGTTCTTTTTATTTTTTCAATTAATAGAACAACTTTGGGTTAGTAATGAAATCTGTAGATCCTTATTTATAAGTCCATTTATCTTACGATCTTTTGTGTTTCAGTTGAAATAGTTCATAACTTTGTTCAACTTTTCATCTGATTTTTGTTTTGTAGTTTAAGGATATTCATTACTTAGTTTTTTTGTGTTTCAGTTGAAATTGTTCATAACTTTGTTCGACGTTTTACTTGATTTTCTTTTTTATTTTTTAGCCTAGGGATATTCATGACTTAGTTTTTTGGTACATCCTTTCATCTTTCACAGTGATATGTATTCTCTAGCGTAACTTATGTTTCAATTTATTAACTAGATTTTAGGTGCAGGGGTGCGACATGTAGATCCTCAATACCTGGTCAATTTTTTGATCGATTTTATTTGTTTGATTTGAAATTATTAATATTCTTTGTACTCTTTTAGTCGAAATTCCTTTTTAAATTTATAAGCCAAAATGATATTCATAGTCTAGAGTTTTAACGTATTCTTGTATTTATCATGGTTCTTTACATTGTTTTGCACTAGGATAATCGTGGTTAAGTGTTTTAAGGTTTCATTTATCTATCTTAGTTCTTGGCATTACTTAAAAATATTTTGGTTTTAAGTTAATGACAAGAATTTGGGGTCAGTGATGAAATCCATCGACCTCGAGAGATTTATCGATTTTCCTTTGGATTTTTTTGTTTCATTTAAAATTCCTCATAATTTTGCTGATTTTCTGGATTGGTTTTTCTTTTTAATTTTTTAAGCCAAAGAGTATTCAGGACTAGGTTTTCTATGTATCATTGTTTCGGTCTCGGTTCTTTGTATTATCTTCAATAACTCGGTCACAATTGAATGGCTAGATTTTTAGGCCTGGAGTGAAATCCGTTTATCCTAATTTAGTAATCGATTTTATTTCTTCTTTTGAGTTTTGAATTGAAAGGATACATAATTTTGTTAGCCGAATTGGTATTTTTTTTAATTTACCCAAAATGATGGATAGTTCATAATTGAGTTATTTCAATTGTCTTTTTACCCGTCGTGATTCTTTGCATTATTTAACGTAAGATATGTCTTAACTCTATAATTAGACTTTGGGGCATGTGTGAAATTCGTAGATCCTTCATGAACCTGTCGTTTTCCCTTTAGTATATGTTTAGATTATAAAGTATCAATACTTTGTTAACCTTACAGGCTATTATTATTTTTTTATTATTACAAGCGAAAAGATATTCATTGGTTAATTTTTCAGTATACTATTTCATTTTCCTTTGTTTTTTTTTGGGTTGGCATTGCTTATGTTTCAATTTAATAAAACAACTTTAGGGTCAAGGGTGAAATTCATATAGCCCTATTTAGTAGCCAATTTTATTTCCTCTTTTGGTTTTTGGATTCAAAACGATATATCATTTTGTTGGCCTAATTAGTATTTTTTTAGTTTTATAGTCGTAAATGATAGTTCGTAACTGAGATATTTCTAATGTGTTGTTGCTCACCTCGATTCTTTGCGTTGTTTCGCTTAAGATATGTCTTAACTCAATAACTAGATTTTGGGGTTATGGGTGAAATTTATAGATCATTTATGAACTTATTGTATTTCCCTTCAGTTTATGAATTGGTGTTTCTATTCAATGTTTTAAGCCGAATAACATTCATTTTTTTAAGCCATAAATGAAAATTTAGTTATTGATTTTATTTCCTCTTTTGGTTTATTGATTCGAAATAATACATATCTTTGTTGGCCTAATTGGTAATTTTTTAATTTTATAATATTAAACAATAGTTCGTAACTAAGTTATTTCAAGTATCATTGTTTAGCCTAAGATATCTCTTTAACTCAATAACTAGATTTTGGGGTCGGGTGAAATTCATAGATCCTTCCTGAATTTGTCATTTTTCCTTCAGTTTTTTTATTTGAAATTTTCAGTACTTTATTAACATTACAGGTTATTATTTCTTTTTATTGTTGCAAGTTAAAATTCATAGGTTTGTTTTTCAATATACCATTTCCTTTTTCTTTGTTCTTTTTATTGGTCGGCATTGCTTATGTTTCAATCAATAGTTTAAAAAATAGATCGGTGCCCCAGATCGGGCTCCCAAAAAACCGATTCGGATTGGTGAATCGACGATCTGGATCGAGAAGCGGCAGAATCGATCGGATTCAACCTTAAAAAAATCCAAATTTTTTTTATTAAAATTCATTATAAATGTTGTTTGTTAGGAATCCAATAAGAAATGATGGTACTCCATTAAGAAATTTAATTTTTTTGTATCAATATACGAATATTTTGATATGGTATCTACATAACTATTAATTATAATTCTAATATTACGTCAAAATAATTTAAAATTAATTAAATATTATTTGGATTTGTTTGTAATTAAAGATTAATTATATGTAATTAAAGTTTAATTACATGAACTTTATGTTTATTTATTATAAAAAATAAATAAATATAATTAATCTTTAAAAATTTTAGACTATTTCATTTGATAGATGTCCTTGTATAAGAGAAATTTAATTTATACATCATTATACGTATGAGAGAGAGAGTGCAAAAGAAGATCTTATATAGAAACGAAAATAAGGACAAAATAAATTAAATTTCTTAAATAGATCTTAAATAGAAACGTATGATAATGAAATTAAATGTATGATAACATATTGTAATGAAATTCCTTCTATAAGAGAGAAACGTATGATAACGAAAACAAAGACAAAATTAAACATATGAAGGTTTAAACCTAAAGATATTCATGACTTAATTTTCTAGTACATCCTTTCATCTTTCTTGGTTACGTGTATTATCTAGCGTAACTTATGTTTCAATTTATTGACTAGACTTTTGGGGGTAGGGGTGAAATCTGTAGATCCCTATTAACTGGTCATTGTTTCTACTTGTTTTCTTTGTTTAATTTGAAATCATCCATATTTCGTTCACTCTTTTAGTTGATATTCCTTTTTAAATTTTCGAGCCAAAAAGATGTTTATGGTCAAAATTTTAAACATACCCTTTTATTTGTTGTGGTTCATTGCATTGTTTGATATTTGAATATTCATGGCTAAATGTGTTAAGATTTTCTTTTATCCATCTTGATTTTTTGCATTATTTAACAATATTTTTGTTTTAAGTCAATGCAAAGACTTTGGGGCGGGTCGGGGGTGAAATCTGTCGACCCCCAGAGATTTGTCCATTTTCTGTCAGACTTTCTTTGTTTCATTTAAACTTCCTCATAATTTTACGGACTTTATGGATTGGTGTTTCTTTCAATTTTTTAAAATCTATACATCTCAATTTTTTTTCAATTTTTTAAACTTCCTCATAATTTTGAAATCTGTACATCTCAATTTAGTAGCTGATTTTATTTCTTAATTTAGTTTGTTTTATTTGAAACGATACATAAGTTTATTGAACCAATTGATATCTTTTAGTTTTATAATCATAAATGATAGTTTATAACTGAGTAATTTCAAGTCGCCTTTTACTCTCTCTGATTCTTTGAATTGTTTAGCGTATGGTACGTTTTAACTTAATAATTAGACTTTGGGGTCAGGGGTGAAATTCGTAAATCCTTCATGAAGTTGTCGTATTCTTTTTCAATTTTTGTTATTTGATTTGAAATTAACAATATTATATTAATATTATGGGTTATTATTATTATTATTTTTGCATGCTAAAAGACATTCATAAGTTAGTTTTTCAATAGACCAATTAGTTTCCTTAGTACTTTTTATTAGTTGGTATTGCTTATGTTTCAATTTAACAAAACAACTTTGGGGTCAGGATTAAAATCCGTGGATCCATATTTATAAGTCTATTTTCCTTTCGATCTTTTGTGTTTTAGTTGAAATTATTCATAATTATGCTTGGTGTTTTACTGGATTCTTTTTAATTTTAGCTTAAAGATATTCATGACTTAGATTTTTAGCATATGCTTACATCTTTGATGGTCACATGTATTCTCTAACATAGTTTAGGTTTTAATTTGTTGATTAGATTTTTGAGGTAGGGGTAAAATATGTAGATCCCCATTAACTGGTCAATTTTTCTATTGTTTTGTTTTGTTTGATATGAAATTATTCATAGTTTGTTTATTCTTTTAGTTGATATTCTTTTTAAAATTTACAAGCTAAAAAGATATTCATGGTAAAGATTTTATTTATTTATTATTTGTCATTTGTTCTTTGCATTGTCTGGCACGATGATATTTGTGGCTAAATGTAGTAGGCGTTCCTTTTATCTATCAACAATGTTTTGGTTTTATGATAATGATAAGACTTTGGGGGTAGGGGTGAAATCCGTTGACGCCTTGAGATTTGTTGATTTTCTTTTTAACTTTTTTTGTTTCATTTAAAATTCCTCATAATTTTGTTGACTTTATGGATTGTTTTTTTTAATTTTTTAAGCCAAAGAGTATTTATGACTTGTTTTGTGTGTATCATTGTTTCTGTCTCGGTTCTTCGTATTATCTTCAATAACTACGTCATAATTCAATGACTAGATTTGTGGTTAGGGTTACAATCCATATAACCCAATTTAGAAGTCAATTTGATTTCCTGTTTTAGTTTTTATTATTCGAAACGATATATAATTTTGTTGACCTAATTGGTATTTTTTCTTTTAGTTTTATAATCGTAAAAGATAGTTTGTAATTGAGTTATTTAAAGTGTCATTTTTCTCGCCCCGATTCTTTGCATTGTTTAGCCTCAGATATATATTAACTCAATCGCTAGACTCTAGGGTAGAGGTGGGATTCATAGATCCTTCATGAAACTATTGTTTTTCCTTTCAGTTTTTATTGTTTGATTCGAAATTATCAATACTTTATTAACATTACGGGTTATTACTTCTTGTCATTATTGTAAACCAAGAGATATTTATTGGTTAGTTTTTCAATATTCCATTTCATTTTCCTTGGTTCTCTTTATTGGTTGGCATTGCTTATGTTTCAATTTAATAAAACAACTTTTGGGTCTAGGGTGAAATCAGCTGATTCTTATTTATAAGTTCATTTACTTTTCGATCTTTTGTATTTCAATTGAAATTATTCATAACTTTGTCAGATGTTTACTTGATATTCTTTTTAATTTTTAAACCTAAGGATATTTATGACGTAGTTTTTTAGTACATCCTTACATCTTTCAAGGTCACGTGTATTCTCTAGCATAATTTAGGTTTCGATTTTTTGACTAGATTTTTGGGGTGGGGGTGAAATATGTAGATTAATTAGTCAATTTTCGTGTTGTTTTGCTTTGTTTGATGTGAAATTATCTATAGTTTGTTTATTCTTTTGATTGATATTTCTTTTGCAATTTTTATGCCAAAAAGATATTCATGGTTGAGATTTGTAACGTATCATTTTATTTCTTGTGGTTCTTTGCATTGTGTGGCACTAGGATATTCATAGATTAGTGTTTTAAGATTTTCTTTTATCCATCGTGGTTCTTTGTATTATTTGACAATATTTTGGTTTTAAGTCTGACAAGACTTTGGGGCCAGAGGTGAAATCTATAGACACTTGAAGATTTGTCAAATTTTCTTCAAATTTTCTTTGTTTCATTTAAAATTCTTCTGAAGTTTATTGACTTTTTGGATTGGTGTTTCGTTTTAATTTTTAAAGCCAAAGAGTATTCATGACTAGGTTTTTTATGTATCACTTTTTCGGTTTCGATTCTTTGTATTATATTTAATAACTCAGTCATAATTCAATGACTAGATTTTGGGGTCAAGGGTAAAATCCGTATATCCTAATTTAGTAACCAATTTGATTTCCTCTTTTGCTATTTTGAATCGAAATGACATATTTTTGTTTGGCTTAATTAGTATTTTTTGTTAGTTTTGCAATCCTAAATGATAGTTCGTAACTGAGTTATTTCAAATATCTTTTTACTCGCCCCGCTTCTTTGTTTAACCCAAGATATGTTTTAACTCAATAATTAGACTTTGGGGTTGGGGGTGAAATTCGTAGATCCCTCATGAACTCGTTGTTTTACCCTTCCTTTTTTTTTTTTTTATTTAAAATTTTTAATACTTCGTTAACATTACGGGTTATTATTTCTTTTTATTATTGCAAGCGAAAAGATATTTATTGGTTAGTTTTTCAATATACCATTTTATTTTCCTTTGTTTTTTTTATTGGTTGGCATTGCTTATGCGTCAATTTAATAAAACATCATTGGGGTCCGGGGTGAAATCCATAGATCCTTATATATAACTCCATTTACCTTTCGATCTATTGGGTTTCAGTTGAAATTATTCATAACATTGTTTTTTTACTTGATATATTTTTACTTTAAAGCCTAAGGGTATTCACGAATTATATTTTTAGTACATCCTTTCATCTTTCATGGTGACATGTATTCTCTAGCATAACTTATGTTTTAATTTATTGACTTAACATTGGGGGTAGGGGTGGAATCTATAGATCCCCATTAACTGGTCAATTTTTCTACTGATTTTCTTTATTTTCTTTGAAATTATCATTTTTTACTCTTTAATTGATATTCCTTTTTAAATTTATAAGCTAAAAAAATATTTATGGTTTAGATTTTTAACGTACTCTTTTATTTGTCGTAGTTCTTTACATTGTCTAACACTAGGATATTCGTGGCTAAGTGTCTTAAGATTTCCTTTTATCTATATTGGTTCTTTGCATTATCTCGCAATATTTTGGTTTTAAGTCAATGGTATGATTTTGGGGTCAGGGGCGAAATCCGTTGACTCCTAAAGATTTGTCGATTTTTCATCAGACTTTCTTTGTTTCCTTTAGAATTCTTCATAAATTTGCTGACTTTATGGATTGGTGTTTCTTTTCAATTATTTAAGCCATAGAGTATTCATGTTTAGGTTTGTTATGTATCATTGTTTCTATCTCAATTCTTTGTATTATCTTCAATGACTAGGTCATAATTTAAGTGTTAGATTTTGGGGTCAGAGTTGAAATATGTATATCCCAATTTGGTAGCAGATTTTATTTCCCCTTTTGGTTTTTTGATTCGAAACGATTCATAAATTTTTTTGGGCTAATTGGTATTTTTTTAGTTGTATAATCCTAAACGATAGTTCATAATTTGGTTATTTCAAGTTTCATTTTACTCACCCCGAGTCTTTGCATTGTTTAGCCTAAGATATGTACTAACTCAGTAATTAGACTCTGGGGTTAGGGGTATGATCTGTAGATCCTTCATGAACTAGTCGTTTTTCCTTTCAGTTGTTTTATTTGATTTAATATTATCAATACTTTAAGGGTTATTATTTAATTTTATTGTTGCATGCCAAAAGATATTCATTGGTTAGTTTTTCAATTTACCATTTCATTTTCCTTGGTTCTTTTTATTGGTGGGCATTGCTTATGTCTCAATTTAGTAAAATAACTTTGGGATAATTGTTGAAATCCGTGGATCCTTATTTATAAGTCCATTTACCTTTCGATCTTTTTTGTTTTAGTTGAAATTATTCATAATTTTATCAGACTTTTTACTTGATATATATATATTTTTATTTTTAAGCCTAAGGATGTTCATGACTTAGTTTGTTTAGTACATCCTTTCATCTTTCATGGTGATGTGTATTCTCTAGCGTAACTAATGTTTCAATTTGTTGACTTGACTTTGGGGACAGGGGTGAAATATGTAGATCCCCATTAACTAGTCAATTTTCCTACTGATTTTCTTTGTTTCATTTGAAATTACCCATACTTTTTTTACTCTTTTAGTGAATATTCTTTTTTAAATTTATAGGCCAAGAAGATATTCATAGTCGAGATTTTTTATGTGCGTTTTTATTGGTCGTGGTTCTTTGCGTTGGCTGACATTAGGATATTTGTGGTTAAGTGTTTTGAAAGTTCCTTTTATCTATTTGGTTCTTTGCGTAATTTGACATTATTTTGGTTTTAAGTGGATGACAAGACTTTGGGACCAGGGGTGAAAAATATCGACATATCGACCTCGAAGATTTGTTGATTGTCCTTAAGACTTATTTTGTTTCATTTCAAATTCCTCATAATTTTGGTCACTTTATGGATTAGTGTATTATTTCAATTTTTTAAGCCAAAGAGTAATCATGACTAAGTTTTTTATGTATCATTGTTTTTGTCTCAGTTCTTTGTATTATCTTCAATTACTAGGTCATAATTCAATGATTGGATTTTGGGGGGGTGAAATCCATATTTCCCAATTTAGTATTTGTATATTCTAAATGATAGTTTTTAAGTGAGTTATTTCAAGTGCCATTTTACTCGTCCCGCTTCTTTGCATTGTTTAGCCTAAGATATGTCTCAACTCAATGATTAGACTTTGGGGTAAAGGGTGAAATTCATTGGTCCTACATGAATATGGATCTTTTCCTTCTTTCCTCTATTGGTTATTTCAATAAAAAACGATACATATTTTTGTTGTTCTAATTGATATTTTTTTAGTTTTATAATCCTAATTGAGTTATTTTAAATATCTTTTTACTCACCTTGCTTCTTTGCATTGTTTAATCCCAAGATATGTCATTAATTCACTAAGTAGACTTTGAGGTCAGTGGTGAAATCCATGGATTCTTCATGAATTTGGCATTTTTCTTTTCAGTTTTTATTGTTTGATTTTAAATTATCAATACTTTTTAAACATTATGGGTTATTATTTCTTTTTTTTGTTGCAAGTTAAGAGCCATTCATGACAGTTTTTTTATATACCTGTTAAATTTCATTGGTTATTTTTTTGGTTGGCATTACTTATGTTTTAATTTAATATAATATTTTTGGGGTCAGGGATGAAATCCTTGGATCCTTATTTACGAGTCCATTTACCTTTCATTCCTTTGTGCTTTTGTTGAAATTATTCATATCTTTGACTGACCTTTTACTTGATATTCTTTTCTATTTTTAAGCCTTATGAAATTCATGACTTAGTTTTTTAGTACACACTTTTATCTTTCTAGTTACGTACATCCTCTATCATAACTTATATTTAAATTTATTTACTAGACTTTGGGGCCAGGGGTGAAATAAGTAGATCTCCATTAACTGGTTAATTTCCTACTGATTATTTTTATTTGAAATTATCCTTAGTTTGTTTAATCTTTTAGTTGATATTCCTTTTTAAAGGTTGAGATTTTTATCGTACTTTTTTACTTGTCGTGGTTCTTTACATTGTTTGGCACTAGGATATTCGTGACTATGTTTTAAGATTTTTTTTTTCTCGAACTTGAGTTGTTACATTATTTGGCAATATTTAGATTTTAACTCAATGACAAGACTTTAGCGATGAAATCCGTTGATCACTAGAGATATGTTATTTCTTCTTCAAACTTTCTTTGTTTCATTTTAAATTCTGCATAATTTTGTTGAATTTATAGGTTGGTGTTTCTTTTCAATTTTTTAAGCCAAAGAATATTCATGATTAGTT
This sequence comes from Amborella trichopoda, assembly GCF_000471905.2. The sequence goes on from NW_006498435.1 coordinate 1,006,379, forward strand.
TTTTACGTATCATTGTTTATGTCTCAATTCTTTGTTAGTAAACCCATTTTTATAAAACTGTTTCCAAAATTAGTTATCCAAAAAGAACTTTTACTTGGATTTGATGTTTTGCATCAAGTAAAACTTCAATGGACTTCCAAATGATTACATTATAGGAACCTAACTTTGCCTTGGATAGCATGTATAGAACTATGTTATACCCTAGAAGCTGTCAAACAAAAAATCATATCAGATTGCTGTGCCAATTCCCATTCTGAGTTTCTCAAAAAATGCACAAACCCATTATGGAGAAATCAGATTTTTTATGTTAAACTGCCTTTTAAGAAAAATTTCCTTTGCCTAACCAAATTGCACTATTTTCTCAGATTTCCCATACTCATATTTTCCAAATTTGATTTAAAATCAGGATTTTGGCAAATAGGAATTCACCCAGATGATCGTCTTAAAACAACCTTCTGTTTACCAAATTACTATTTTCAATGGACGGTTATGCCTTTTAGTTTGAAAAATGCACCCACATATTTTCAAAAAGTTTTAACTATCATTTTTGGACCAATCTCAACACAAGCATTGATGTATATAGGTGACATACTCCTCTTTTCTCCTGATTTAGATATTCATGTTTTCCTGTTAGATAAATTCTACTCCCTCTATTGTAAATATGGTATTATGCTTTCTGAAAGAAGTGTGTCTTTGCTACTACAAAAATAGACTTTGTTGGTATGCATTTCACAATGGAATGTACAAACTCGAGCCCCATATAACCAAACACTTGTTAGAGTTTCCGGATACTTTATCCTCTGTAAAGCAAATCCCGTAATTTTTAGGAATTGTAAATTATATATCCATTTTTATACCCAAACTTTCTCTGTTCACTAGTCCTCTTTATCTTCTGTTAAAGAAAAAAGCACAACCATGGAAAACAGACTGAGTGTGTTCTAGAGCTCAAAAGATTATCTCAAAATTTACCTTCTTTTAAAATCCCATCAATAGGAAAAAGAATTTTGCGAACAGATGCATCTGATGAATTTTGGGCATGTATTTTACTTGAAGAAAAAGAAAAAGACAGAATGATTTGTGGATATAAAAGTGGAAAATTCGAAGATTTTGAACTTCATTACCATTCAACATTCAAAAAAATCCTTGCGGTAAAAGGAGAAATAGAAAAATTCCAATTCTATCTGATAGGACATACTTTCCTTGTTGAAATGGATTTATCTGTTTTTCCAAATATGCTCAAGTTTAAGAATAAAATACTTCCGAATCCCCAGTAAATTAGATGGGCAAATTAGTTTTCTCAATGGAATTTGAGTATAAGCATATTTCTGAAAAGAACAATATTTTGGCAGATATGTTTTCCCGAAGAAGATTTTCTGAAGAAACAAGTCTTTTTGTTGTTCCTTTCATAGGAGCAATGATCAAAATAGATGAAGAAACAAAAGATGTTCCTGATGAAATATATAATATCATTCTTAGTAAAACAATGAAATCAAGAAATGAGAATATGCAACAAAAACTACATGAAATATTGAACAGAAATCACGGAGAATGTTTTCAAGGAATTCGATCTCATCCTGCATATCCATTTTTATCTTTATTCCAAATCAGACATTATTATAATATACCAAAAGAAGCAATTGGTTTCCTCTGGTATCTTACCCAAAACCACCATATATGTTTTAATTTCCATATAAGGAAATTATTATCCTACCTCAGACACTGTCATTTCCTACAATGGAACAATTACATCTACCCCAATCCCAGAGCATTCAACTTTTATAAATTTCTTCTAAAGCATTACCACTATAATAAATGGATTGAATCTTTTGGTTATCTTCATCGACCTTATATCAATATAGCATTCCATCAAGACCTTAGACCCCAAATTTATCCTTAACATGCCTATTTCACCCAACATCCTCAAATCCAAACCATTGGATGGTATGATTCAAATCTCCTGAATTTTTGGATATTTCAAACAGAATTATGGAAAAAATTTAAAATTCTCATGTGCTATATTAACAGAATCCAGCCGGAATTGATTCCTTTGGATGTCTATACAGGAACCACAATTTGGAATGTTGAGACTTCCCGAGGAGCTGCACTGCTACACCAACTTCACATATGGCTCTCTGATGATCCTCCTCCTGTAGAAATACAAACAGATAGTTCCAGTGATGATACATACATTGGACTCTCACACAACCCGTCCAATCCATCTTCACCAAGCTATGATTCAGACGATTATCCTCTCAATTATGACATTGATTGAAAAACATTATTCAACATCACTGTGGATATCACTATTATATCGGCAACACTGTTCAACATCACTGTGGATATCACTATTCTATTGGCAACACTGTTCAACTTCACTGTAAATATCACTGTTCAAGACAAGCAAGAATCTCCACTGTTCACTGTTCAGGTCGGCCACCTGTCCACTGTTCACTGTTCATGTCGGCCACCTGTCCACTGTTCACTGTTCTTGTCGGCCACCTGTTCACTGCTCACAGTTCATGTCGGCCACCTGTTCACTGTTCACTGTTCATGTCGGGCACCTGTCCACTGTACATCTAATTTTACTGTTCATAATAGCCACCTGTCTTGGCCAGCTGACTTTTTTTATTGTTGTTTTGAATTTGGATTTCAAGTCCGATGCCTATATAAGGCCCTTTAAGTCAGTTGTAACGGCAGAGTGCTACTTAGAGCCTCTCAGCCTAGTTTCTTTCTTGGTGTGCTTCTTTCATACTTCTGCTTTTGCTTGTAAGCTTGTTGCTTCTTTCATTTTTTTGCTTTTTCTTGTAAGCTTCTTGCTTCTTTCACACTTCTGCTTTTGCTTGATTGAACTTGTAAGTTTGATCCTTATATTTTTTTTATAAACTATCGGTGTGCATGGATGTTCATTATGATTGTTTCCTTATATCCTTATGTCTGCATTATTGTTTCCCTTGTTGTTTCCTTTATGCACATCTATATTGGTATCAGATCCCCTGTTTTCTAAACAAGAACATCTTTTTGAAATAACGTATACCCTTGAAAAGTTTTCTGAAGCTAGTTCTCAATTAATTAATCCTTACCATGTTTATGATAAATCTAGCTTAAATTAGACCAAAAGAACCCTGAAGCCATCAAAGAATATGTTCAAGCCTCTTCCTTTGATCAACACCAAATCCCTGCTACCCAAGCTGAACAATACATTACTATTGCCTCACCCAGAAACCTTTTTCCCTAATGGCTTAAAGATGGATATATTCATATTCATTTTGAAGCTATAAAATTAACCTTAACATTTCATAGAAGAAAATGTATGGAGGCAGTTTCCCGAATTGCTTTGTTAGATTCCAGATTTTTAAAATACTAGCAGATACTCCTGTATAAAAAAATGCTGATATGGTCAAAGGCTTAGAATGATGTTCATGGAGTATCTGAACGAGGGCTATTGGGGTAGGCTGATATGGTAAATGGTTTATGTCTGAAATCTCATCCTGTGGAGACAATAACTCTGGAACAAGAGTGTTGCTTATCTCATTTAACTCATTTCCATCCGAATAAGAAATAGATAGTAAGGTTTTTGGATTTTGCTCATCATCAAGAGAAAACACAGATTCATCAATTTCTTCATCCAAAATCTGTGATAAAAGATGTATTATCTTTTTTTTCTTTTTCTGATTTGGGCAATCTTTTGCAAAATGACCTCTCTTTCTACAGACATAGCATCTATCTCCTTTATTATGTTTGATACCTCGAAATCTTGATCTTCTGAGATATTTGAATTTTTGTTCAACCTTCTTTCTTCCTTTCGAGGTGGGTGGACATGAACACTGTTTTTCTGTATCACATTTAATCTTAAGATATGGTTTATCACAATATTTTCCAAATAAATACTTATTCTTTTTCAATTGTTTCACAAATTTAAGTTGATTGCAGAGTCTTTCTAAAGCATGGAGAACAAATTGATATAATTCACCAAAACTGGTGTTTTGAATAGTAAGTCCTTGATTTTCCATTGTCTTTGTTGCTTCTTTTCTAAGAGTAGGAGGTATAGATTCAAGATAAAATTGTTTCAAATTTATATCATCAATTCCTCCTATTTTATGGTATCTTTTATTCATCTTTGAAAAGTGTTTTTCAAGATCTTGTCTTTTGGAAGAACAACATTTAAGCTGAAAAAATTCTTCTCTGACAGCAATCTGTTCATGCTTAATTAGGCCTGAGAATTCAGAGACTAAGTAATTAAGGAATTCAACAATGGACTGACTATTTCTTAACTGTGTTTGTCGGTATTCTCCAAGACTTATGTATCTGTAAAAAAGGCATCCTCTTAGCCTTACAATAACTTTAGAAATTGTACTGGCTAATGTATTTGCAGGGTTAAGCATTTCTGAATGCATCCATCCTTGAATCTCTCTGAACCTATCATTCTATTGTGAAGGTGGAATGTCATCAATAGTAAATCCCTTAGATGAATCTCCATAGGTCGAGGTAGGTTGAGGTTCTTGTTGGTTCGGAGGTCTAAATTCTTCTTCCATGATAGGGTCTGGATCTAGTTCATGAGGTGGTTCAAGGGGGTTCATCATTAATAAAGATTTTGAATCCAAGGAAAAAGAGGAGGATTTATCTTTAGAAGTATTAGACATATCTTCTGAGGATTGTGTTTCAGTTTGAAGGTTTACTTCAGGTTGTTTTGTCAGGTTTTTAAGGAATGAACTCATATTATTCATAGGTTTGGGAGAAATCAACTGGGTTGGAACTGAAGAGGCCATGGCATCAGGTTCAGTATCAGATAACAGAAACATTTGGGGTTCATTTTTGGATACCTGAGGAATAGTATGTGGTTGAACTGTTTGGACTGTTACTGGTGTAGGGGTAATTGGGGGTTTAGGTATAGGATTTTGTGATGAACTGGGTATTGATACATTTGGTTTTTTTCTTGAACACTTCTTTAGGGAAACGTCTTTCATCTTCAAAAGAACTTAAAGCTCTAAAACCAAATTGCCTAGGTGGAATCAATCATGTAGGTGGATAAAGTGTTCTTGTAGGTGGAAAAGGGTCAGTAGTTCTTGAGGTAGGGTAATTTTGAGTGTATGGGTTTGCAAGCAAAAGTTGAAATTGGGACTGGTATTGTGTCTGAGGATATTGAGATTTCATCTAAAGATCTTTTTCAAGGCTTTATAACTGTTTTGCTAAAAATGCTTTCTTCTTTTCTTTCTGATTCAGTAAATAGGATTGTTCATGAATATCCTTTACTGTATATAAGATATGCATCAAGTCTTAATGCAACAACTAAATTTTTTCCTTTAATTGAACAATTATGCCAACTAATCCTTGTAACTGAGACGACATAACATTCTGTTTTTCATCTATTCGCAATAATGCTAAATTATCTGATTTAGCATTTTCAGCTTGCCAATTAAGGCTTGCTTCAGCTGGAGATAAAGACTTCTGTACTCCAGTGACATCTCTTGTACTTGGATTTTTTATCTTCCATACATATTTTTCATTTTCTTGAATCTTTTCATAATCATGTAATGAAGGAAAATTTGAGGCATAACTTGAACTTTGAGGATCAAAGGCTAAGCATTCTGGAATGTGATTTTTTCTTTTAGAATTTCCATTATGATCATCCCATCCTATAGGGACGATTTTCGAAACAGTGTGTTTGGGTTTTTGACTACTATAAGTCACATAATAATTCCATTTTTTTGAACTTTCTTCATGTAATTCAACAGATGGATCACCTTCAATATATCTTTGATGAAGTTTTTGCTGAGAAGAAATTTTCTTTCTGTTTTTCTTTTTTGGTGTTTCATCAAAATCATCTCTAAGACAAGTGGAACAATTGCAAGTGTCAAACCAATTATGACCATCATAAGTCTTTTGTTCATAAATAGGTCTTAATTCAATTACTAGATTTTGAGGGTAGGAGTGAAATTCATATATCCCAATTTTTATAGCCAATTTTATTTTCCTTTTTTGTTATTTTATTCGAAACGATACATAATTTTGTTGGCCTAATTGATACGTTTTTAATATTATGATCCTAAATGATAATTCGTAACTGAGTTATTCCAAATGTCATTTTATTTGCCCTGTTTCTTTGCATTGTTTCACCTAAGATATATCTTAACTCAATAACTAGATTTTGGGGTTAGGGGTAAAATCCATAGATCCTTATTGAATTTGACATTTTTCCCTTTAGTTTTGTTGTTAGATTCTAAATTATCAATACTTTATAAACATTACAAGATCTTATTTCTTTTTATTGTTGCAAATCAAAAGATAGTCAACGCTTAGTTTTTAATACACCCTTTCATTTTCCTTGGTTCTTTCTATTGGTTGGGATTACTTAATGTAATAAATATATTTTGGAGTCAGGGTGAAATCTGCAGATCGTTATTTATAAGTCCATTACCTTTCAATCTTTGTGTTTCAGTTGAAATTATTCACAACTTTGTCTAACTTTTTACATGGTATTCTTTTTTATTTTTAAGCCTAAGGTTATTCATAACTTGATTTTTTAGTACATCCTTTTATCTTTCATAGTTATGTGCATTCTCTAGCATAACTTGTGTTTTAATTTGTTGACTAGATTTTTGGTTCAGGGGTGAAATCGGTAGATCCCGATTAACTGGTCAATTTTTCAACTAGTTTTCTTTGTTTGATTTGAAATTATTCATAATTTTTTTAATCTTTTAGTTGTTATTCTTTTTTAATTTTTTAAGCCGAAAAGATATTCATAATCTAGATTTTTAGTATTACTTTTTTATTTGTCATAGTTCTTTGCATTGTCTGGCATTAGGATATTCATGACTAAGTGATTTAATATTTCCTTTGATCTATCTTGTTTCTTTGCAGTATTTGGCAGTTAAGCTAATGACAAGACTTTAGGGCCAGGGATGAAATCTGTTCGACTCCTAGTGATTTGTCGATTTTCCTTCTGACTTTTTTTGTTTTATTTTATTCTCATAATTTTCTTGAGTTTATAGAATGATGTTTCTCTTCATTTTTTTAAGCCAAAGAGTATTCATTACTAGTTTTTTGTGCATCATTGTTTGTGTCTCGGTTCTTTATATTATCTTCAATAATTTGGTCTTAATTCAATAACTAGATTTTGGGGTCTAGGGTGAAATACGTCTATCCCAATTTAGTAGCCGATTTTATTTCCTGTTTTGGTTGTTTGATTTGAAACGATACATAATTTTCTTAGCCTAATTGTTACTTTTCTACTTTGATAATCTTCAACGATAGTTCTTAAATGAGTTATTTCAAGTGTCATTTTACTCGCCCTGGTTTTTTGTATTATTTAGTCTATGATATATCTTAACTCAATAACAAGACTTTGGGATCAGGGGTCAAATCCGTATATCCTTTTTGAATATGGAGTTTTTCCTTTAACTTTTTCTTTTTTGACTTTAAATTATCAATACTTTATAAACATTACATGTTATTATTTCCTTTTATTGTTGCAAGTCAAAAAGTTATTCATCTCTTAGTTTCTTAACTTATAATTTTCATAGTTTTATTTATTGGTTGGGATTACTTATGTTTCAAATTAATTAAAAAATTTCGGGATGTGAAATCTATGGATCCTTATTTATAAGTCAATTTACATTTCAATTTTGTGTTTAAGTTGAAATTATTCATAACTTTGTCTGACATTTTACTTTGTATTCTTTTTTATTTTTAAACCTAAGGATATTCATAAGTTAGAATTTTTGTGCATCGTTTCATCTTTCATGGTTATATGCATTCTTTGGTACAACTTGCGTTTCAATTTATCGACTAGACTTTGGGGGTAGGGGTGAAATCTGTAGATCCCCATTAATTAGTCACTTTTTGCATTGATTTTATTTCTTTGATTTGAAATTATCCAAAACTTGCTTATTGTTTTTTTAATATTCTTTTTAAAATTTATAAATCCGAAAGATATTCATAATCGAGATTTTTAACATACCATTTTATTTGTCGTGGTTCTTTGCATTATCTAGCACTAGGATATACATGGCTACATGTTTTAAGATTTTCTTTTATCCATCTTAGTTCTTTAAATTATTGGGCAATACTTTGGTTGTAACTCAATGACAAGAATTTTTGGCCAGGGGTGAAATCCGTCGACTCCCAAATATTTGTCGATTTTCCTTCAGACTTACTTTGTTTCATTTTAATTTTCTCCCATTTTTGTTGATTTTATCAATTGGTGTTTCTTATCTAATTTTTAAGCCAAAAAGTATTCATGACTAGTTTTTTATGTATCAATGTTTGATTCGAAACGATTCATAAATTTTTTTGTCAAATTGCTACCTTTTTAGTTTTATAATCTTAAATGATAATTCGTAATTGAGTTATTTCAATTGTCCTTTACTCACCCGGGTTCTTTGTGTTGTTTAGTCCAAGAAATATCTTAACTCAATAACTAGAATTTGGGGTCAATGTTGAAATCCATAGGTCCTCCATGAATTAGTCATTTTTCCTTTCAGTTTTTGTTGTTTGGTTTGTAATTATCATTACTTTATTAACACTACGGGTTAATACTTCCTTTTATTGTTGCAAGTCAAAAGATATTCATATGTTAATTTTTAATATACAATTATGTTAATTTTTAATATACCATTTCATTTTTTTTTGGTTCTTTTTTATTGGTTGGCATTACTTATGTTTAAATTTAATCAAACAACTTTGGGCTTAGGGGTTAAATCCGTTGATCATTATTTATAAGTCCATTTACCTTTCGATCTTGTATTTTAGTTGAATTTTTTCATAACTTCGTCTGACTTTTTACTGGATATATTTTTTTCTTATTGTTAAGCGTAAGGATATTTATGACGTAGTTTTTTAGTATGTCCTTTTCATCATTCATTGTTACGTCCGTCGTCCAAGATAACTTATGTTTCAATTTATTGAGTAGACTTCAGGGGTAGGGGTGAAATCTATAGATCATATTGAACTGGTCAATTTTCCTATTGATTTTCTTCGTTTGATTAGAATTTATCCATAGTGCATTTTATTTTATAGTTGATTTTTCATTTTAAAATTTTAAGCCAAAAAGATTTTCATGGTCAAGATTTTTAACGTACATTTTTATTTGTCGTGGTACTTTGCATTGTCCGACACTAGGATAGTCGTGGTTAAGAGCCTTAAGATTTCATTTTATCCATATTAGTTGTTTGCAATATTTGATAGTATTTTGATTTTAGCTCAATGACAAGAGTTTGGGGCCAGGGGTGAAATCCATTGAATCTTAGAGAATTGTTGATTTTCCTTCTGATTTTCTTTGTTTCATTTAAAATCCTTATAATTTTTTTGACTTCATGGATTGGTGTCTCTTTTCAATTTGCTAAAACTAGACTTTGGGGTCAGGGGGCAAATCCGTAGATCCTTCATGAATTTGTCGTTTTTCCTTTTGGTTTTTGTTGTTTGATTCAAAATTATCAAAACTTATAAACATTATGGGGTATTGTTTCTTTTTTTTGTTCTAAGTTAAAAGTTATTCATTGCTTAGTTTTTTTATGTACCATTTCATTTTCCTTGGTACTTTTTATTGATTGGTATATCTTATGTTTCAATTTGATAAAAAAAACTTTGGGGTCAGGGGTGAAATCCATGGATCCTTATTTATAAGTCCATTTGCCATTCGAATTTTTGTGTTTCAGTTGAAAATATTCACAACTTTATGTAATTTTTTTCTTGAAATTCTTTTTATTTTTAATCCTAAGGAGATTCATTACTTAGTTTTTTCATATATCCTTTCATCTTATGTTAACGTGCATTGTCTAGTATAACTTATGTTTCAATTTATTGACTAGACTTCATGGAAAGGGATGAAATCTGTAGACCCCACTAACTTGTTATTTTTTTTTTTTACATAATTTACATGTTTGATTTGAAATTATCCACAGTTTGTTTAATCTTTTTGTTGATATTCTTGTTTAAATTTTGAAGCCGAAGAGATATTCATGGTCGAGATTTTTAACGTACGTTTTTATTTTTCGCGGTTCTTTACAATATCTAGCACTAGAATATTCGTGGCTAAGTGTTTTAAGATTTTCTTTTATCTATCTTGGTTCTTTGCAATGTCTGGAACTAGGATACTCATGGCTCGGTGTTTTATGATTTCCTTTTATCTATCTTGGTTCTTGACATTGTTTTTCAATAATTTGGTTTTAACTCAATGACAAGAGTTTAAGGTCAAGGGTGAAATCCATTGAGTTCAGAGATTTTTCAATTTTTCTTAAGTCATTCTTTGTTTCATTTTAAGTTCCTCATAATTTTACTAACTTTATTGATTGTTGTTTCTTTTTAATATTTTAAGCCAAAGAGTATTTATGACTAGTTTTTTTATGTATCATTGTTTATGTCAAGGTTCTTTGTATTATCTACAATAACTAAGTTTGAATTAATTGATTAGATTTTGGGTTTGAGGGTGAAATTTGTATATCCCAATTTAGTAACTAAATTTATTTCTTCTTTCAGTCGTTTGATTCGAAACGATACATAATTTTTATTGGCCTAATTGGTACTTTTTTAGTTTTATAATCTTAAATGATAGTTCGTAACTTAGTTTTTTCAGTTATCCTTAAGTTCTTTGTATTGTTTAGTCTAAGATATATCTTAACTCAATAACTAGACTTTGGGGTCAGGAGTGAAATTCGTAGAACCTTCATGAATTTGTCATTTTTTCTCTCAATTTTTGCTTTTTGATTTGAAATTGTTAATACTTTATAAATTGTTAATACTTTATAAATTGTCAATACTTTATGGATTATTGTTTCTATCGCTTACCTTTCCCTTTCTTATTGACGAGGGTAGGTCTGCAAGGTTTGTGAGCTTTCAGTGCCATGTTTTATTGTCGGACTGCCTCCCTTTTAAGGGCCTTCATCTTATTGCATCTGTGATAGACTTGCCAAGGTTGAGATGTTGAAGGTTCACGTGAATTGGATGGTTCTAAGGGTAGACCCTTGTATGGCAGATTTACCTCACTAATATCAAGAGCTGACGGATGGGGTACCCAAACGGGCTCTTCACATGTGGGCCTCACTGTCATGTGCTTCATTGGGCATAGACTTTGGGCTGTCTCAAGTAGTGTTAATGTTAGTGTCATGCAATTTGGTGGGTAGGGTGGTTTTGGGCCGCCCTTCAATGTGGGGTCGGGTCTTAAGAGGCCCGACATTTGTGGGTGAGTTGGGCAGACCCTAGGGTTGCCTCGAGTTATGGGACTAGTGGGTGGGCCATTAGTCTTTGAAGGTGCGTGAGAGGGAGGGGTCTTAGGGCCTCCCTTTCATGTTGAACCAGCAAGCTGGTTGCTAGTTTGGGGTGAGTGGGTGTGTGGGGTGGCCTTGTGGAGACCCGATTGTGTCAAGCCGACGGATGAACCGCCAATATGGTGTGTGTGACGGGCAGTGGCACATGAAGCGTCGACATGCACGTGTGAAATATGAGGGGCGGTTTTCGGCTTCCCACGAGAGCATTGGCAGGCAAACTGCCAATTGCGAGAGAAGAGGGATGACATTTCGGCTGCCTTGAGCATAATGATTGGTGGATGGGCCACCAGCAACAGGGTGAATCAAAGGGAGGCAGCCTTTGGGCAACTAATGCAAGTGACACCATGGGAATGGCCATTGAAGCTAGAAAATCAGGGAGGGATGGACTTTCAGGTCTTTTCTCACGTGAGACTGAGCTAGAGCCTAGAAGCACCCAGTCTGGTTTGCATGCAAAAGAAAAATGGGAAGCAAGTTTTATGAAACCCCATTCTCGGAGGACAAGTGGACAGGTGTGGGGATCATGAAATCCCCGACCTGAAAGTAGGAGTTGAACAACTCCAAAGCCATATTATTATTATGTGTGTTAGGTGCACAATGTGTGAACAAGCGAAGTAGATCGACTTTGGGGTGGTGTCTCCCTAGTGAAGTAGGAGTTGAACAACTTCTAAGGACCCGATGCAGGACCTGGCCCGAGATCACTTTCTCGGTTAACATGGTGCGTGTGCTCGCGTTCCCTTCCGCTCACATGCATGATTGTGCGACCAAGACCAACAAAAGAGAAAAGTTTGAAAAGGTTTCGAGGCAGGACCTACCTCGCGGGGTCGGGTTCGTGACATGCCCGGGCATGTGAGCAGCCCTCTTAGATCACGAAATGGAAAGTCCCCTTGACTCACGGCTCGATCCGGCTCTGATTCCCTTGCTTCACACTGCGCCTTGGTAAACACAAATGAATAAGATGGCTAAATGATGGGTTGTCGACCCTAGTATGTCCTCGAAGAAGGGTGTTGACAGTTATTGAGGAATGATTGTATGGGTTGGTCAAAAGAGGACGACATGGAAAAGGAGAAAAGACACAAGGAAAGGAGAGGAGGAGAAAAGAAGAGAAGAAGAGAAAAGAGAAGAAGAAATAAACAATTCGATAGGCTTTCAGCGCCACCTCCCCAAGGAGGAATCAACGATGGTATGAAAAGGTATCAAATTGAAGTCTGAATGCCCCAGAGGATGCTTTGAGGATTGAATACTATGAGACAAGCCTAAATAGGATGAACCTCGATAGAGCCTCCTAAGAGCAGTCGACATATGAAAAGAAGAAGAAGTAAAGGAATAAGAGAAAAGAGAAGAAGAAATAAATAATTCGACCACCTTTCGGTGTCTCCTCCCCTAAGAGGCAGCAACAGTTGTAAGAAAAGGCATCAAACCGAAGTTTCAGTACCTCGAAGGATGCATTGTGTATCGAAGACTATAGAACGAGACCAAACAGGATGAACATCATTGGAGTCTCTTAAGAGCAGTCAAATGCAAAAGGAGGAGGAGGAGAAGCAAAAGCAGAAGAAGAAGGAAAATAATAATAAGCCCAAATAGGATGAACCTCGACAGAGCCTCCCAAGAGCAGTCAAAATAGAAAAAGAAGAAGAAGAAGAAGGAGAAGAAGAGAAAAGAGAAGAAGAAATAAACAATTCAACAACCTGTCCGTGCCACCTCCCCTAAGAGGCATCAAAGAGGGTAAAAAAAGGCATCAAACCAACTGAATACCTGAGAGGATGCCTTGAGGACTGGACGCTCCGAAATGTGAATACTTAAATGGGAATGTTTTAAACAAACATTGGACTGGTTGCGACCTGATTTTCTCTTGATCCCTTGCGCGAGGTCTGAGGAGGAAATCCTCCCTCAAACAACCGCAGAAGGCTCACGGGTGTGACGTGTTCGGTGACGCGAGCGAGTTTGCTTTCTCAAGCACGGATAGGCTACCAACAAAGAGAGAGATTTTACGACGAGAGAAGGTCAATTTACTCACCTCATCGATGCAGGTTCATGGGACATCTCCGGGCGGTTCGCCCTCTTAGATCAATTATGAAAGCCCTCCGGCTGTTCACCAACACGGTTTGGTCAGGGACTGTCGACATTACCGACTCTTTTCTCCCCTCACAGGTTTAAATTTCAATGGGTGTCTCAATTCTTCTCTCTTGGGTTGGCTCTCTTTCAGCAATGTCTCTTCGGATGGTCGAACAGGCGAGCGGGGGGTTTCCTTGGTTTGATCAAACCGTCCGGGAAAAGAGGGGGCCAAACACGGCCGCACGTTGGTTTGAGCCCTTTGATTTGCTTGCGCCTGCACGGTTTCACATGTGTGTAGGATTACATGTTTAGAGGGGAAAAGAGAAAGTTCTTGTGATGTTAGATATCTCCAAGAGAAGAGAGGTGCTTACCCGCACGGTTTGGGGTATTTCTCTCTTGCAAAAGTTCTCTCTCCTCTCTTTGGGATGCTAGGGTTATGAGAAAAGACAAGCAAAAGCAAGCGTAATGCCTCTTCTTTAATGAATTGTAATCCCCTTTTTACAATTGACTTAGGCTTGTTTATATAGAGTTCTCACCAAACAAGGGTGGGTACTAAAAAACTAAGCCTAAATAAAATTAAAAGAAATTAAAATAAAGTTCCAAAATTTGGTACAATGAATAAAATGCCCTTAAACTCTTTTGCACAATTGACAGACTTGTCCTTTCTTGAGGAGTCCGCCGCCATTGTCAAACTTCCAGAGATCTTTCCGGGTAGTTGTAGCATAAGTTCGGTCGATCTATTTTTATATTCTTGACGTTCATTTTCTTGTGATCGTTTTGATCCCTTTTGATCATGTTGCGGCAATCTTTTTCATGAGGGAAGGAGTCTGGTTAGTTTTATGAATTCTTCGATGGTTTCTTTTCTGAGCTGCAGTGTCTCTGTATTGATAGCGAACCTTGTGAAGGTCTTTTCAGTGTTTCTACAACATGTTTAGTTTGCTTTTTGGTCTTTACTTTGTGATATTCTTTGGGTTTTCAAGAGATCGTTAGATAAGAGATTTCGGCGATAGGGGATTTTATTTTCTTCTGTGACCTTGGGTTTCATGCATTTTTTTGTTTTGTTATGAATGCTGCTTGTCGTGTTGACTTGGGTTTCTTCCTGGAAGCATTCTTTTTGGTCTTAGTTTCCATGTAGCAGAGTTTCCTGTGAGGGCCAAGACGTCTATGAAGAATCCGATGTTCATGAATCCAAGCCGTCTTTCTTCCTTAACAGGGCAAAATTGTGTTCACGTTTGCTCGTTTCGAGGATCAGTTACATTGAGGCTTCGCCAGCGTCTGAGGCCTTGGCCACTCTTCTACTGTAGGGAAGGAGTCGCTAGCTTGTCGAAGAGTGGTCGGAAATCTCCATGGCCATCGACTGGTTTGGTGAGGCCGTAAGGCAAACGCGTGCCTCAACCGTACTTTGTGATGGGCCAGGTTTAGCACTGCTGGGTTGACCCGATTGAGCCCAAGCCTGTTTCTGTTGGAAGGTGACAACAATGGTCGTTTTGCGCATTTATCCAGTTCTTGTGTACATGATGGTGGCATAAGACTTTGCCTTTTGGGCATTCAGGTGCTTTACCCTTGGTCGTCCTTATTCGAGGCTTATTTTCGGCTACTACCCCCGGTCGTGTCTTACGTACCGCTGTGACTAGGTTGTAGCCGGTTCTCTCCTTTAATTACTTGAGGGAGTATGGTACGTCGAAAATGACGTATAACAACTTGCCTCGACAGATGCTGCACCTCGAGAGGAGCGAGAAGTGCAACATTTGGAAAAATAAGTGATTTTTGACATCAAAGTTCATTGTTGGAATCATTACTAAGATGTTTTTGAGGCCCTGAGGTCCTGTCTTGTGAGAGGGACTTGCACCTTGGATTGACAGTCAAGGAGCCTTTGGTAGGCACATGAGCAGCTTCGTTAGAGTTGGGGATTGTTTGGATGGGCAGGGTACCTATTTCAGTTCCCATCCTACCGAGTCCAGTCGGGGGATTTTGTTTGACCTATCCCGAAAAGACTGGTCCAATCGATAGGGAGGATTTTCTAGGTGGTCTCTTCAATGAGACTTCACCCTGAGTTTTTGGTGGGAGGTGTTGCTCCAGCTTGGCAATCGTGCGCCCTTCGGGAGACATTTTTTACCTGTCAGCGTGACTTTCCTTTCTGCTTTGTTTTTTTTTGTTAACAGCTTCATGGTGATGATGGGATGGTGCCGCATGGTGAGATCGAGGGGGGAAGAAATACGAATGATGTTACCAATGAGGTAACGTGAAAGGCGTAGCGTGGTGGCTTTGGGATTAACTTGTGAGTGCCCTTGGAGGGCATTGATCCAAATCTGGTTATCAGGGGCTGAAGATTTGGGAGGAGTGGCCTTCAGTGTTTGGGGGGTTTGTCATTGCTTTGGTTAGAGCACATATCCAAGTGCAGTGGGAGTTTGCTTTGGTGGTGCTGGGCCAAAGGTTTCCATTTGGAATGGCGCTAAGGCCGAAGATTTTTTGGAGTGGCGCTGGGCTGAAGGATTTGTTTTGAGTGGTGCTAGGCTGAAGGATTTGTTTTGAGTGGCGCTGGGCCGGATATTTTTGTTTGAGGAATGGAGCTAAGGTTGGATATTTTAAGAGGAGTGACGCTGAGGCCGGAGATTTGATGAGGAGTGGTGCTGAGGCCGGAGATTTTTGGAGTGGCCCTAGGTCGAAGGTTTTTTTTGGAGTGGCGTTGAGTCAGATATTTTTTTTGAGGAATGGCGTTGAGGCTAAAGATTTTTGGAGTGGCGTTGGGCCGGAGAGTTTTTTAGGAGTGGCACTAAGGCCGAGGATTTTTGGAGTGGCGCTGGGTCGAATATTTTTTTTTGAGGGGTGGCACTAAGGCCGGAGGTTTCTTTTGGAGTGGCTCTAAGGTCGACTCCAAGGCCGAAGATTTTTTTCAAGGAGTGGTACTGAGGCCGATGATTTTTGAGGAGTAGCGTTGAGGTTGAAGATTTTTTGAAAAATGACGCTAAGTCTGGAGATTTTTTGAGGAGTGGCACTGAGGCGGGAGATTTTTGGAATGGCGCTGGGTCAGAGATTTTTTGGAGGAGTGGCACTAAGGCCGGGGATTTTCGGAGTGATGCTAAGCCGGAGATTTTTTGAGGAGTGACACTAAGGCTGGGGATTTTTTGAGTGGCACTAGGCTGAAGGTTTTTGAGGGGGGGCACTAAGGCTGGATATTTTCTGAGTGACAGGTAAATGGTAGAAGTTGTTTCTTTATGATGTACTGCTTTTGACTCTTGTTTGCTTCAAGCACCCTTTTCGGATTTTCACTTGGAGCAGGAGTGGTGCCACGATGGTGGTCTTCATCGACTTCTTTTTGTTGAGGCACTTTTGCTCGTGACTTTGGGGTCATATCCTCCTTTGATATCTTTCCATTCTTACTCATGGCGCCCTTTCGGGTTTTCACCATGTCTATCTGTCATGTTCAATTTTTTTTTTTTTTGGACTCACCACGGCGGTAGGGGCTATGGAAGGGAAGCAAGGATGGGAGGTCTTCGTCTGGTTGCTTTCTTTAGAGGGCATACTGCTCGAGGGCGACACGTGGTCAAAAGAGATGATGGGAGATGGAAAGGTCTGACATGCCATCCTTTAATGAGGTGATGTTTTGGGAGGTAAAACAGCGTGAGATCCGCCCCGTGAGCTGGTGATGATGGTGCCTGGAGATCATGGCAACGAAGGCGTTGACTGTTGAGGGATCGAAGCGTCGTTTGATGATAGGTATCGGTGCAGTTGTATGGGGCGTTTTCCTTGGAAATGTTAGGCTTTTAATGACATGCCTGCAGTTCCCCTATAAAAAGGGGGGTCTAGACTGAGAGTTGACACAGGTAGTTTCGCTTTGCTTTAAGAGCCTCAGTGGGTAGTCCAACCTTCGATGGTGGGTTTAAGCCCTCTAGTTGCCTTTGCATTCTTGAGAGTTTGAGAAGGATGCTTATGACTGTGTACTCGATGCTAAGTGTCGTCGAACTTAGATTCAATATTGCTCATCCAAGGATTGTGAAGGTTTTGACTTGGCCATCCCTTTACTGGTGGAGAACGACCGCATGAGGAATTGGTCGTGTCTGTTGTCTGGTGCTTGGATAAGCCACCTGTTATAACAAGAGGGGTGTTGTGTTCTGGCTTTCTTTTGATGGTGCTTCTTTCTCACCTTCACTTTGTCGCGAGAAGGAACAAGGAGTTTTCTTTGGTTTTTCTAAGGCCTTGCTTAGAGAGAACGAGGTTGCTCCTTGAGATGGCTGCAAGCTTAGAAAGGGGAGGTCCTTCTATCTAGGTATTCCAAGTTGTCTTTAGAGCGAAGGATCCCGCCCTTGTGAATTTATGTCTATGATTTTTTTGGTGTTCGATTCCTTTTCAAGAAGATGGTCGGTTAATTGTGCCTTGAGGAAATCGAAGTAGCCTTCATAGCTTCCATGTAGAAGCAATTTTTCTTTTTGACAAAGGGTCATTTTATAAATGGTTTCGTTGCAACAGAAACTTGTATTTCCCTTTGCTTATACATAAATCTTCTTTCTCTTCGGCTTGAGTGCTCTCTGTTTTAGCGTATTTTCTCTTTGCTCCTTCTCTGTTAACTTCTTCACCCGTTTCCTTTTTTTTTTTTGTCTTTAGCCTTTGTCCCTGCTTGTAAGTGGTGATAAGGAGCTCTGCCAGGAAAACAATTTTTTTTTATTTTCTTTTAAGGCAATTTTAAAGTCTTGCCTTTGGGACCAATTGAGTCATAAGGCTTCAAACCTTTCTAGCCGTAGAGAGCGGGGTTGAGTTGAGTGGGACTCTTTTTATGAGGAAGTTTGCCCTTCTTGTTTTTTTTGTGGTGGTGGGGGCTATTCATCCCTTTGGACTATCTGACAAATTTGGATGCAGTTTTTCAAGATAGAGTGGAATCCCCTACAATTAGCCAAGTCATGGGCCTTTCGTTGGTGATATTGGCACCAAGGGTTTTGGCCCTATCATCCCATGTTGGGACATCATGTCGAATATAGTAGAAAACCGTTTAGGAGATCGTTTAACTGTAGGAGGGTCTCGGTTGACTCCTTTTGAATTGTGACCTTGTGCGAGGCTTCTGGGGCCTCGAAAGATTTTTGAGGCTTTTAGGTGAATTTGTCTGTTTCGAATCAGAGCCTCGATGTGCTCTTTCAACTGGATGCAATCTTGGACTGGGTGTCCTAACATCTGATGGTAAGCATAGTACTTGGGGTTATCAACGAGTTTAGCTTGTTCTAGCTTCTTGACAATGGGAAGTACCACCATCTCTTGTTCGAGCAGCATTTTCAGAAGGCTCGGGACCCACTCCTTGTTGAAGCTGTAATTTTGATTCAGTCTGTGCAAGAACTTCTCAGTCTAGTGATATTTTTGTGGTGGCAGCACCTTAGTATACCTCTGATTCTGAGGTATTTTCTACTGTGAGTCCGCATGGGCTTTAGATGGTAGCCCTCGTGACATATGCAAGGTTGGTAGAGGGGTAGCGTTAGTTGTAGGTTTAGTGTCGAGAGGTGTGGTTGTAATGGCTGCACTGATCACATTTTTCTGTTGGTTGGTGTGGGGGTTCGACTTGTTGCCACCGGTGTTTTGAGCTTGACTGGTGCCTGAGCTTTGGGCTCAATCTCCTCCATGGTGTTTTAATAGGCTTTCAATCTTGGTAGCTTTGGTGATCATGTCAGAGAAGATGGTGGGGTTGGAAGCCTCGACATGTAAGGCGATTTCTTGTTTCATGCTTCTTACGCATGTTTGCACCGCCTCTGTTTCGCTCATAAGGTTGCTCAGGCACATGGCGAGGTCACACCATCTCTGGATATATTTTCCTACTGACTCATATGGTTCTTGCGTCATAGTGAGGAACTCTATAGTTTGAACTCTCAATTCAGCTTGGAAGAAGCGTTTGTAGAAGAGTTGTTCCATCTCTTCCAAAGAGTGGACTGAATTTGGTGGCAACGATGCATACCACTTGAATGCGGGTCCCTCGAGTGTTTCGACGAATTGTCGTAAGAGTAGCTTGGTGTCCACGGCTGATTCTTGACATGCGGACAAGAAGTGGGCTATGTGTTATTGTGGTGATCCTGTTCCGTCAAAGGCTGGTAGTTTCCCTTTCTAGTATCCAATGGTGAAGGGGACCTAGTCAATTGAAAGCAGATAAGGCTTTTTGTATTGGGGGCTCTCGGATGTTTTTGACACCTGAAGGCCTTGGGTGCTCTTGTTGATCATCCTTTGGACATCTTCTTGAGTGAAGGTTGTTGATGAGGTCTGGGAGGTTGTGTTATGCTGATCTTGGAAGGAGGTGAGTGGGTCACAGTGTGTTGACGCTTGGCCCATGGGAGGTGGTTGTGACCTCTCTCTTTCATCATATTGGAGTCCGCGGGGAGAATTCACTTACTCGTGGCGAGGCACCGCGGTACGAGTGTCTGTCAATCTTTTGATCCTGTTAAGGATATCTTTTAGCATACTTTTGATGCCTCCCGTCAGATTTTCTGGTTCTCCTTCTTCGTGGCTTATCATCATTACTTCGACCTATTCGCCAGGACTCGACGGCTCTCTTGGAGGGTCGATCCTATGCCTCTTAGTGCCTCGGTTCGGGATGCTAGTCAAAAGCGACGAAGCCTGTCCTATCTGAGCCTGAGATTGCCTCGCAGCCCATGTGATTACGAGCTTCGGGCGACCTGGAGGATGAGACTTCGTCGAGCGTGGTGTTTGGAGGCCTTAGGGCCATTGCTCAATTTGGATGGCCGTGTGATAGCCTTGGGGCCAAATCTCTTTAATTTGCTCAAGTCCGCTTGAGTTTTACAAATCACCTGAGTTGAACTTGACTTCACGTATCTCGACAATGTGACATTCAACGACATCATCAATCGTGAACTCTCCCACATCTTGTAGCAGGTAGAACTGATTTACCTTTAGCAGAACTTCCGTGGTCGAAGGTTCTGCTTGTCTTCCTCATGAGGCCTTCTGTGCTCTCCTCGCTTGCTTATATTGAGGGAGTGGGTTGGTTTTTGAGAGGGAAGACCGTGCAATTGTCTGTGGTGGCCATGGTCTTCTCGACTGAGGGGCTGGTCGACCAGTCATCTTCGCGTGTGGCCTACTCCGAGGCTTGCCCTTAGGGGGATCTTGTGCGTATAGCGCGGATGGAGTTGAAAGGATCGTGCTCGTAGGTAACTTCTTTGAGAGCCAAACGACAGGTGGTATTTAGCCGGCAGTTCGGACCTCCGGTATGTCCTTCTTCCCATCAGTGGGGCATTTGTTCCTGCATGTTTGTGCGTAACCCATGGAGGTGCTTAGGACGGTATCGTGTCTGTCCCTTTGTGCTGTGTGTGACTGGGAACTTGGGATGCCTGCTCGATGGGTTAGGCATGCCTTAGGGCCTCGGCATGCATGTGCACTAGTTTTCAGGATCTTCGGTTGGTCCGAATTTCTTATGCTCATATGAGTTCACCGTTTCGGTTGCCTTGAGCGGAGGGTTCATTACGTGGCATGCAGGTGGTCGGTGAACCGCATGTGATGAGTTTGGGTCTGAGGCGACCCACAATGGATGAAGGGATTGAGATGGGCTGCCATCTATCCCTATTTGTCACAACGATGGTTAAGCCATCGACTATGATGTAGGTGTGTGCGAAGGAGAAAACACACGCGCTGGTGGCGTGTGGTATGGGCAGACCTACTTTATGTGAGCTCATGGGGGTGGCAGCCCTGTTGGGGTCCGCCAGGCGGCAGGGAAGAGCGGCGGGGAACTCGTGCCTGGGCCTACAGCTGATAAGGTGCTAATCTTGAGGAAGTGGGAGAATGGCAAGGGCACAATCTCTGGAGTTAACCTTAGTGGGTTCTCTCCTGTTATCTTAGGTTAGACTAGGATAGCAAGACCAACTAACCCGCTCATGGAAGAGTGAGTCATTGATATGGGGATGAGGAAGTCCCCGATTTGGAAGAGTGAAGAAGAGTGGGAATTCATTGAAATTTTGGAAAGAGAGGAGAAGATGGTTTTCGTCTGAAAGCATTCCGAGCCAACTATAAGGAGGCGTGTCCCCAGTGGAGTCACTAGTTGGTCGGGGTCTTATTTCTCTTGATCCCTCACGCAGGGCACAGGGAGGAAATCCTCTGTCAAACAACCGCAGAAGGCTCTCGCACGTTCTTTCTCAAGTGCAGATAGGATACCAACAAAGAGAGAGATTTTTTGACGAGAGAAGGTCAATTTACTCACCTCTTCGCTGCGGGTACGCTTGAGACATTGGGGTGGTCCATCCTCTTAGATCAGTTATGAAAGCCCTCTGGTTGTTCACCAGTATGGTTTGGTCAGGGACTCTTTCTGACGTTACCGACTCTTTTCTCCCCTCTTAGGTTTAAATTTCAATGAGTGTCTCAATTCTTCTCTCCTGGGTTGGCTCTCTTTCAGCAATGTCTCTTCGGATGGTCGTACAGGCGAGCAAGGGGTTTCCTTGGTTCGATCAAGCTGTCAGGGAAAAGAGGGGGCTAGACACGGCCGTGCATTGGTTTGAGCCCTTTGATTTGCTCGCGCTCGCATAGTTTCGCACGTGTGTGGGATTACATGTTTAGAGGGGAAAAGAGAAAGTTCCTGTGATGTTAGATATCTTTAAGAGAAGAGAGGTGCGTGCCTGCGTGGTCGGGGGTATTTCTCTCTCTTGCAAAAGTTTTCTCTCTCTTCTCTTTGGGATGCCAGGGTTAAGAGAAAAGACAAGCAAAAGCAAGCGTAAGGCCTCTTCTTTATTGAATTGTAATACCCCTTTTACAATTGATGTAAGCTTGTTTATATAGAGTTCTCACCAAACATGGGTGGATACTCAAAAACTAAGCCAAAATATAATTAAAAGAAATTAAAATAAAATCCTAAAATTGGGTGTAATGACTAAAATGCTTTGAAACTCTTTGTCCAAATGATAGACTCGTCCTTTCCTGAGGACACCGCCACCATTGTCAAACTTCGAGAGCTCTTTCCTAGTACTTGCAGCGTAAATTTGGTCGATCTATTGTTATATTCTAGACGTTCATTTTCTAGTGATCGTTTTGATCTTTTTTTTATCATGTTGAGGCAATCTCTTTCGTGAGGGAAGGAGTCTGGTTAGTTTTATGAACTCTTCGCTGGTTTCTTTTTTGATCTACGGTGTCTTTGTATTGATTGCGAACCAGGGGAAGGTCTTTGTAGTGTTTCTGCAACAGGTTTAGTTTGCTTTTTGGTGAGGCTGTACGACGGAAGTGTGCCTCTTCCATACTGCGCGATGGACCGAGTTTAGCGTTGTTGGGTTAAACTGATTGAGCCGAGGCCCGTTTCTCTTGGTAGGTGATGATAGTGGTCGTCTTGCGCGTTTCTCCGGTTCTTGTGTACACAGTGGTGGCATAAGACTCTGCCTTTTGGGCATATAGGTTCTTTACCCTTCGTCTTCCTTATTCGAGGCAATTGTTCGTCTACTACCCCTACGAGGTTGTGTCTGGCGTGTCGCTGGGACTAGGTTGTAGCCGATTCTCTCCTTTATTTACTTGAGGGAGTAAGGTACATCAAAAATGACGTATAACATAGACTCCAACTAGAAAACCAAAGTGCATCACATTCGGGGTCAAATTCACCAGTGCATTCTATGTAAAAAACACAAGGTTTATATTATACTGGGCACTGAACAATATCAGAGGTTTAATTCCTTGTTATGATTTACCTCAACTGAAGAAAAGAAAAATGAGCCGAAAACCTTTGACTCTGGCCTTGAAACCTATACATTTGTTTGTAAGGAAGAAAATGTACAGACATATCAAAAGGGAAAAGATAATATCGCGCGCATATCAACCCATATACCTGTGGATGTACGCAGGGATATTATGCTTCAGGTCTGGTCTTCCTAAGAGAATGGGTCTCAAGTAATTCTAGGAGACAATTATCTCTCTTCCACTCTTAGTTCTTACTAAGGTAAAACCCCATAAGAATACTCTATTGAACTGTATCTATCGAGAGATCCCCTTTTTATAGTATTAAGTTATGGTTTTTTTTAAGGGATAACCATGAATTTCTCGTCTTTGAATCTTCACCCTCCATCTTCATCTTGGACTTATCTTTTCATTTGACTCACAGAATCCGCATGGTGTAATCCTTATCTTCATAATGTTGTTGACCTTTTGTGTTTATCCTTTCATGCTGCCAATCTCGTTGTTGTGTTGTTCATGCTGGTATAATCGTTGATGTTTATCTTGAATTTCAAAACATTCGAACCTCATGATCATGCAGGAGCAACATCAAGGATTTGTCACTATTGTCAGTGGGCTACAACCACTTCCATCGTTCAACTATCTATGCTATACCTTTTAAGGGTGATAAAGTAATGAGTCAAGAATTCAACGATGCTGATTTCATGAGAGAACTCCTTGTATTGAGGAAGAAATCTCCCTTCGGTAAAATGCATAAGGATTTTAAGGCCTTAAGTGCCAAGTGATGATGTTGGGTTAATCCTTTTTCAAGCAGCTTAAGATTGCTGTGATAGGGTGATGGGCTAAGCCATCCATGGGCAGCCTGAAACTGCCAATTGATGTGAGGATTGGTTAAGCCATCGTCCAGCAGCTTGAGACTGCTGATTAACATGGTGATGGGTTAAGCCATCCCTAAGCAGCTTGAGACTGCCAATTGATATGGTGATGGATTAAGCCATCCTTGACCAACTTTAGATTGCCGATTGCTGTGGTGATGGGTTAAGCCATCCCCGGGTAGCTCGAGACTGCCGATTAATATGGTAATGGCTTAAACCATCCTTGAGCAACTTAAGACTGCCAATTAATAACGTGATGGGTTAAGCCATCCCTAGGCAGCTTTAGACTACCGATTGATTTGGTGATATGTTAAGCCATCATCCATCAGCTTGAGACTGCTGTGATATGGTGATGGGTTAAACCATCTCCGGGCAGCTTGAGACTACCAATTGATATGGTGATGGGTTAAGCCATCCCTTGGCTGCATGAGACTGCTAATTGATATGGTGATGGGTTAAGTCATCCCTAGGTAGCTTTAGACTGTCGATTGATGTGTTGATGGGTTAAGCCATCTTCAGGAAGCTTGAGACTACCAATTGATATGGTGATGGGTTAAGCCATCACCTGCCATCTTGAGACTGCCGATTGATGTGAGACTTCAACGAGGAGGGTTGAAAGGCCTCGAACACGAATCATCGAAAGTCTTAGCTTGATCCCTGAACAAAAAGGTCTGTGGTGTCAATCCAAGGCATATTCCAGGTAACAGTGGATACATACATGGGTTAAGCCAAGTCTACATATCGTCAAGGACATGTTTGAGTAGTGCCATTATGAACCATGCTTATTTCTGGCCATCCGTTAAGGATAGTCATCCAGTGTGCGTTATCGTCTTCATTGTATGTCTTTAATCAAGCGTTTGTTTAGAACGTACTTAATTGCTTATGGGGACTAAGCGATATAATTTCAAGTCTAAGTATATTAATAATTTATCCAGAGGTCATTCACATCCCAATTTTTACCGAGTGTTCATTGGAATGTATCTGGTCTTGTATAAGACTAAAATTACACTAAACAAAACTGCCCCAGATGCTTCATGCATGAGAGAACCTTGAAAGTTGTGTAACGTTTGGCCAATCTCGGGTGGACTCGTTGACGTTGTACGTCTTACATCTTCTTCATGAAGGCGGCGCATGCACGCCTCTTTCGGTCGTCTTAATTAAACGGGGGAATGGATAACCATCTTGTCCCCATTTGCCAACACGTTTGTCATCATTTCTTGAGAGAACAACTCTTCGGCTTCTCCACAAGGTTTTATAAATCCGTCGGCTACCCGAGTATCGTTTGTTCGTCTTTCAAGTGTTTCCTGACGTTTTAGTTTTAAGCATGTCTTCCCTTGTTCTCCCTCGATGCCTTTCCATCTTTCTCAACCCTGACTTTACTGCTGCCATTCGTGGCAGTGACGAGTGTACCACCATTTTCGCACTTACTAGATAGGCATATCATTCCGTACACTTACGGTTGACATTTATACTTCTTGCTTATTTGATGCAAGATAGACGTGATTTAAAAAATCGAGACTTTTACCCTCACATTTCAAATAATTCCAAATGCAATCGGGTAATATAGTAATAAGACAAAAATGTCTTTCGTATTCCTTGCAGGGTATTCTGATAAAATGCATTTTAGCCATCATTATCTTGCCATCAAAAATTTTGGTCTTCGAGATGGGGAGGCCACACGTCATATCTTTCTTTAAAACACCCATCTCTTCGCATTGCTTCATTTGACTTTTGCCTTTAGAAATCCTCTGCATCACGCATCCATTTTCGATGGTCTTCTACCTCTCTCGGTAAACCTTCTGCCTCTTCCAACAAAACTTCAGTAAGCCTTTGAAACCTTCTAAATCTTCTTTAAAAGAAACCTCCTCTGGACATCTCCTTCAAAAGAACCTTCTGCATCTTCTTCAACAGAAATCCTCTTCATCTTAGTGGCTCAAGGACAATCCTTGGGTCCTGAAAACTTCATTTACTCGTGTATTCAGGGAAGCTATAAGCCCTGCTTTTGGCCTTATTATTTGGTATTTGACATCTTTTGATTTATGAGGAATACTCAGTCCCTGGTTCAAACGATACTTAAAGTTTGAAAAGCTTTGATCTTCTAATATCGATCATTTAAATAAGAATATCCAAGGTGAGCCTTCCATCCTCTTGATTTATTTATAGATTTTTCTCTACTTTTCATCCCTGCTTGTTACTATTTTCTTCGTTCATCTTGACTGTAACCTTTTTTCTAAGAATTTTAGTATGATGGGACGAAGGTTCAGTGATTTTAGGTTAATCTTGTCATTCTGATTAGGGTTGATTCTTTGAGTGTATATCTCTAGCTTTAGCTCCTGATCATCTGGTCACAAGGGTTGTCTCATATCCAATAGTTCATAAAGGAGTTCTGTCGGGCTCTTGTTCAACTCCGTTTAACGTTTCTCTAGAGTCTGGCTGAACTCTCCATGGGGTATTGTTTGGGGATCAGAGATTCTGATCGAGTTCTTTTGATCTTCCATGGTGAATCTTGACCATGAGGTCAAATGCTCCGTGCATTTGGTTATCTGGCCTAGGATCTGTACTTGACATACTCTTGGATCTCCTACCGTTGCTGGTTGGGCTGATAGGAGAATTGACTGTCTTATGAGTTCAAGGGTTTGGACCTCATCTTGAGTCACAAAGGCATTGGACGTAGGTTGAAAACCTTGAGCCATATGAAAGAAATATGGGACCGAGGGTCAGACGTGGTCCTGAGCTATGAAGGCATCGGGCGTGTAAGTTGGACATCTTGGGTCGTATGAAAGGAACATGAGACCACGGGTCAGACCACGTCTTAAGCCATGAAGGTATCAGGCGTAGGTTGAAAAGCTTGGGTCATATGAAAGGAATTTGGGACTATGGGTCAGATCTCATCCTGAGCCACGAAGGCATTGAGCTTGGGGTGGAAACCTTGGGTCATATGAAAGGAATATGGGACCAATGGTCGGACCACGATCTGAGGCACGAAGCCATCGGGTGTAGGTTGGAAACCTTGGGTCATATCTTTTGGCCTTTCAATCATATGACCTCCTTCTTCTTTTAGGCATCATGCGTTCTAAACTGTTCCCGAAGGAAGGTGAAAATTAGAGGAGTGAATGCACTGGCATTTCAGTGTCTTAGCATTTACCTGTGTGCCGACATGATTACCAATACCCTAAACACCTCACATGGCCTTAAATGTCATTTTTCTGGTGGATCAATTTGAATGTGGGCAATTTACCCCCCATTCTTTCCATGACCTTCCCCAATGGAACCTCCTTCTTCATTTCCTGCACACAAATGTTGCCGAATCCAACTTTTTTCCAATTTTGGGGGATGAAATTCGTGAATGTAACTCCTCATGGGTGTATTCAGGCTTTATATGCGAGGGTGAGAGTGGGTATATTTTAGGTTACTACTCTTAGACCCAAGATGTATGCGAGCGTTTCCCAGATAGACTTGAATGCTCGGGGCTTCTTAGTGCCTGTGAATGCTCGGCCTTCCCGTACGATCGTTGTTCCAATGTCATGCGGGCCTATTAGGAAACTTGGTGTCCTGAGACAAGCACCAACTTCTTCGGCCACAGAGAGGGTGGCATGTCTCTCTTGGAATTGCATTTTACTGGTGGCCTCTCTCTCCTAGGGGAGCACTATGAAGAGTTTACCCTCGAGAACGATATCATTTTCGGAGATGTTTCTTGTCACGGGCTTTCGAGGCCTGGTTGTTTGAGAGGCCTATTCAAAGAACATGTAAAATTGGCTGCGGCGTGCAAGAGCAAGGACATTCCTTTCCAAGTATGGATTAACCATTTCTTTGATATGGAGAAGGCAAAAAATGAGCCGAAGAATCTTATTTTCATTGGTCTTAAGACACCCCCTCCTCTTACTGTGGTGATGCCCCAGCGTCCAACTACCTGGGATTGGACGGTCTATTTGGCCTCTTACATTGCTCTGTTTTTGTGTCATTTTGTACTTCCGGACTCCAGGGGCCATGTGGTCAGACCAGAATGTCATTATGCTACTTGCAATATGGCCGAAGGCCACAGGTATGCTTTAGCCCAGCCCGTGCTATGTAGTATCTATGATGGGCTAATGGCAACAACATATCTTAAGAAGGTCTTGGGGAATTCCAAGACCCCTTTCCCCATCCACTATGTCTATGGATGGTTGAGTACTTATTTCCTAGGCACTTCCCAAGACACCAAAGCTGACACCTTCCCTTACTTGCTTCGTTTGATGGGGTGTAGGGCAGTTTTCCACTTGCTTGATCAAGCACGGTGATTAATCTTGGAAGATAACTTTTTTAAATTCAAACCTTTTCCCATTGGGGGTTCCCGGGAAGGCCTTTTTATTGATGAATATGCATACAAAATTAAGAGAACCCCGAGCACCGACTGAGAAATCATGTCTCTCCTGAACATGTGGGGGGCCTTACTTCCTCTGAGATTGGGTATCCACATGTCTGTTGAGTTATACAACCCTCATCACTTTGCATGGCAACACAGGATGGACCAATATTGCCCCATCCTCTACAACTTCACTAGGCACGAGGCTTGGTCAAATTATTACGTGAAATCAGCATGGGACTCTTGCACGTTGTTGGGTTAGTCCTACAGGTCCATCACTCCCCATTGCTGCTAGGAATTCCAAAATATAAAAGGGTCTACTGGGCATCGTTAGGCTCCTGCTTTAGTGATCAAGCCCGAGAGTGAGAAGTGCAAATGCCAAACTGCCTCATCAATCAAGCCTTCATTTGAGCAACATAAAGAGAAGAAGGAAGAGGGTCCAATCCGTTCTTTTGCTAAAGGAAGCTTGGTGGTCAGGAAAATAGGGAAGGGAGATTTTCATTCACATGCTGGCTTAAAGAATCAAGTCGGCCTCGTGACACGATCCCGAAGATTGGAGATCATGACCACGAGGTGGCTCATGACATTATCCCATTGGCCAAGATGGCCTTTGTAACAGAAGAAACCCTACAAGAGGCATTAGCGGTCCTTAATACAAATTCCCAGGCAAAGAGGAAATCGATTAGTCTCACTGCCTTGTTTTCGCCTTTGAAGTGGTCTTCCAAGAAGGCAAGAGTTCGAGCCCTCATGTAGAAGATTCCGACGCATTTGTAGCTCCTATATTTCCAACCCCTTTAGCCGTAATTGTTTCTAATAGGATCACATGAAGCCTCGTGGCTAGGGTGGCTTCTTCTAAGCACGTACTTCGATAAAAGATGACTATCAGGAAGTCGATGAAGAAAGAAGTCATTGGGATATATTCTCTTACCTCCTTCGAATCTCCTGATCCAACCTCAGAGGCTCATGAAGAGGATTCTCATTCTGTCGTTGAGATTATGGATACCTCTGTTACTTTAGATCGAGATGAGGGGATCATTGACACCTTAAAGGGCTACCTCCCTAGGATAGAGCGAGGACTCTTCTTCAGATCTCAGCAAGGCAAAAGCTCCTACTTCTGAAGCTAAGCCTACGGTGGATGAGTTGGGAAAGGCCAAAGGGAAGGCTCATGTTGTGGACAAGGATCCTCCGACGTTTGGCTCTTCAGCAATGGTTGCTGCCTTGCCTGTGGGTTCATCAGCCGAGCAAATCCTTACCCAAGCTGATGTGGATCAGGGGATGGCCATAGTATTTGACAAGTTAATTGGGGGCGAATTCTCTTACAAAGATCCCCTTGAGTGTCGGCTTTCACCTCCAGCAGTTGTGGTCGATAGAACCACATTTTTTAAGTATTTGAAGTTCTTTCCTCTTTTTTTTTGAAAGGATTTCTCGGTTCTGCTGTACATTTTATCCTTCATATAATTGCAGGACCTACCTTTACTCAAACCACCAACGAGGCTCTTAGTAATGCTCAAGCCCCTCCTAGGACCAAAGTACCATAGGAACCTCGAAAAGATGACTCTATTGCAGTCGCGGTAAGTACTGAGGCTTTTTCTCGTGCATCTCCTCTTAAGGGTAGTGGTTCTGGAGAAGCCAAGGCTGAAGTCCTCGAAATATCAAGTGCAGCTGAAATTCTTGAGATGCTGGGGACCGACTCTATGAGGGATCTGATTGCAACTACTTAAGATCCCGAATGTCTCATAAAATCAATGTTAAAAGAGTCCTCTCTGGTGGGCGTAATCACAACAGATGAGCATCACCATGGTGAGGGATATCTTCAAGGCTCTAGGCGAGAGCTCCCTACCCAGCCTCCAGGATACCTTGTTATTAATCTCTCTAATTATATCATGTGTTGGGGCGATGGGGGTAAATGAGGATAAGCTGCGGAGACTGGTCTTCAGGATGCCAAGGACATAGCATCTGACCAAGAAGGACTTGATTGTAAATTTCCCCTCGCAATAACCAAAGGAGAGGAGGTTGTTGCCAAG
The DNA here is from genome assembly GCF_000471905.2 of Amborella trichopoda. Next base: position 1,036,557 of record NW_006498435.1, read on the forward strand.
CTTGAAAAGGCTGCAACGAAAGCTGGGCAAAATTTTAATGTTGTTCAAGATTTGGTGGAGGAGCTTCGTGAGCAACATGCTCGAGCGGATGCTCACTAGGACGTGATTATGAATTTCATTGAAAAGACTGAAACTCTTCTATCTGCACAAAGAGGGAGTTTAGGTGGATACTTTCTCACTCTTTCCATCTTTTTGAGAAGGTTGACCTTGCTTCCCTAATCTTGAGATCCTACTACACCGGGTGGACTCGGTTACATAGGCAGCCCTTGCAGCTCACGAGGGTCTTGCACATGTGAGGGCTATGATGGAGGCAATCGAAGGCGAGTAGAAGAGAAGACTCAAAGGATGGAGGAGCTATTGCGGTGCTTCCAGGCTCTCTAGATTATTTTCGGCTCTTACTTCAAAACATTCACTTTTTTTGAACTATATGATCATTTTGGTTGATGTTGAAGAAAATGTTCTTTTTATTTTATTTTACTTTATTTTTTTTATGAGGCTTCTCCTATTTCATTTTAATTTCTATCTTCGATAGCCGTATTTGATGTCTCTAAAGTTTCAAAGGAATTTTTGCTGCATCATGTTAATCAGCACACATCCCTGGATCCTTCGAAGTAGGCCCTAAAAGGCATATCTAAGATTCCTGTATCTTTCACGTTTAGAGTTGCACAAGAAGGACAATGTGAAAAGCCTTCCTAAACCTTATCAAAGAGTATGGGTGTCCTAAAACTCCAAGAGGACGTTGTAGTTTAAAGTCGTATAGAAAGGACTATATATTGGGGCCCTCCTTATTCCTTAATGAAAAGGGTACGGGTGGCCCTATGCTCGGAGTCCTAAGACCCCGAGAAGTGACTGTAGTTTAGAGTCATACAGGAAGGACAATATGGCAATGCTTTAGGTAATACACCGTGAACCTATTAATAAGCATTTTAGGGTCGTGCACCTCAAACGGATAAATAGTTTGGAGTCATATCTCATGAACTATGGGTGAAACCCTTAAAGTCACCTGCAGAGTATCCCTTCTTAATATAGTCTTGGGCCCAGACTGGTGCATACAACATACCCCATCATGCACCTCTTTCAACGCCGTCTATCCCTCTTCATACGAGTGGCACCTTAACAACGTTTCGTCATATGACCTCCTGTATAGTTGGTCATTAAGAAGAGTGAACCTCGTGGCTCACATTTTAAGGGCTAGCCTATCCTTCCTATTCTTACGGAGTTGGCCATGGACCAAATAGTCTATGAAAGGCGAATGCCAATTTGGTGGGGGTGCTCTTACGAGGGCGACAATATCATCGGGGGTAGGTTCCTCTATCAGTTTTCTCATAGCCCCCTAAGGGTATGGGGGAGCTCCTTCCATCATGGGGATGGATCACCATTCTTGTATAAGAACATGGAGCAGAACCTAGGTTCGATGGTTATGGCGGACCCAAGCTTAGATAATGCGTTGGCCTGAACATCTAGACCAATGATCAATGCTTGATATTCGACCTAGCTATTTGAATACTTCTCATTTAACGAGAAGGCATATGACAAAAGCTCCTTATCGGGTGTGACGAATAAAATGGTTGTACAATTCAAAGCATTCATCTTTAGCTAATGTTTCCTCAATCTTTAAAACACGGCCTCCAAATCTGCGAGGTGAGTGGATCATTCCCTTTACTTGACAACAAGGTCATCGACATAATGCTCCACGAATCAGGGAGAATGTCTTCGAATCTGATTGTCATGGCACGTTGATAAGTAGTGCCGAAATTCTTTAATCCGAAGGGTATCACCTTGTAACAATATATCTTCAATATAGTCCTGAAGGTAGTCAACTCCTGATCTTAAGGGGCCATCTTGATCTGATTGTAGTCGGAGTACCCATCCATATACAAAAAATCCTTGCATGCTACAGTCTAATTGATCATGATTTCAGTAAGGGCTACGGGAAAGTCATCCTTGGGACATGCCGAATTGAGGTTGTGGAAATCAATGTACACCCTTATCTCCCTGTTATTTTTATTAATTGGCACGATGTTGGCAAGCCACTTAGGGTATATCACCTCCCTGATGAACTCGGCTTTTGCCAATTTGTTAACTTCGGCCTCAATCAGAGCTACTATGATTGGATGAAACTTCCTTGGCTTGATGTGAGGACGAATGGCAAGCTTATGAGTCACCACTCTGGGGTGTATCCTGGATGTATCATGATAGTGTACTCGCTAGGGACCCATTTGGATGTCTTAATTTTTTATTTGGATGTTGGTTAGGTGTCTCAATCTCGTCCTTTGAGTTGTGATGACCTGGTGGCATGACTCCGGGTTCGCGTCGCGCCCGAGACCGGAGATCGCTCTCTTGAGAACTGCGTAAAGAGGACACGAGTAGGAATACCAACCGGTGAGAGAGGAATTTGATCGGGAGGCAAGACTTACCTCACGTGGGTTCATCATACGCTCGAGCTGCTAGCGTGGGCACCCTCTTATATCACTAAGAATGCCACCTAGCCTGAGGGCGGTTCAAAATCTCTTCCCTTGACCTGTTTCTTCCTTCCTGCACACACACACATTAGAGGTCCAGACAAGTGAGTCAGAAGACCTCGCCTTGTCTTTGGGTGAATGCACACAAGTGTGTACATTCAAAGGGAAAATGGGAGAATGGTGCCATTGAGTCCATGTCAATTTGACAGCTTTTCAGCATCTTCTTAACAGGGGACTCACGACAACGTTCCTTAATAGAGAATGAGGGAAAGGCGATGAGATGGAGAGAATGAGAGAGGGAAGAAAAGAGTTAAGAGACAAAAAGAGAAAAGAATAGAGAGAAACGAGAAACGAAGACCAGTTTGGCTTTCACCTAGTTCTTTAGAAAGAGAGAGGAAATGTAAAGAGAGAAAAGAGAGACGAAGCCTAATTTGGTTTTAACCTATTCCTTTAGAGAGAAGAGAGAAGAAAGTAGAGAGAGAGAAAAGAGAGACGAAGGTTAGTTTGGTTTTCACCTAACTCTGCAGAGACAGAGAGAAAAGGAAGTAGAGAGAGAGAAAAGGGACACAGGCTAGTTTTGTTTTCACCTAACTCTTCAGAGAGAGAGAAAAGAAAGTACAGAGAGAAAGATAATGAAGGTTAGCTTAGCTTTCACTAATCCTTCCAAAAGAGAGAAGAGAAGATAATGAAGGCTAGTTTGGATTTCACCTAGTCTTTTAGAGAGGGAGAAGAGAGAGGGTGAAATAAGAAAGAGAGTGGAAGAGAGAGAAGAAGAAGAAGAAAGAGGGAAGAGGGAAGAGAGAAGAAGAGAAGAGAGAGAAGAGAAAGAGGAAGAAAGAGAAAAGAAGAGAGAGAAGAATGAAGAAAGAGAGGAGAGAGAAATGTTGGGGATGGCGGGTAGACCTTGCCGTCTTAAGGGGAAGAGAGACAAAAGAGAGAAGAAAAAGAGAGGTTGGGTACGGCAACAGACCCTGTCGTCTCAGGGGAGTGAGAGAGTTTGAGATGACAATAGACCTTACTGTCCCAAAAAGGTGAGAGAAGAAGAAAGTTTAAGTATGGGACAACGGGTAGGACTTCCATCCCAAAGAGGTGAGAAAAGATGAGAGAGAAAGTTTTAGATAGCGGGTAAGACGGTCATCCCAGAGAGGAGAGAGAAGAAGAGAGAGAAAGTTTGGGACAACAGGTAAGACTATCGTCCCAGAGAGGTGAGAGAAGAAGAGAGAAAATTTGGGATGGCTGGTAAGACTGCCGTCGCAGAGATGAGAGTGAAGAAGAAAGAAAAAAAAGGAAAAGAAAAGAAAAGAAAAGAAAAAGATAGGGGCGGCAGCTGAGCTGCCACTTGGGAAAAGGCTCAGCTTGCCATCCCAGTCAAGGGAGAAAGGAGAAAGAAAGATAGGGGTGGCAGCTGATCCGGCCACTCGGGAAAGGGCTTAGCCTGCCATCCCAGTCAAACGAGGAGAGAAGATAGAAAAGAAAGATGACAGAGGTGGCAATTGAGTCCGTCACTCGAGAAAGGGCTCAGGCGGCCATTCTAGTCAAGAGAGAGAAAACCAGGGAGGAAAAGAGAGAAAAAAAAGAAGAAGGCAAGGAAAGGAGAGAAGAAGAAAGAGAAAGGAAAGAAGAAGAGAGAAAGGAAAGGGAGAGAAGAGAAAAAGGAAAGAAGAAGATAGAGAAAAGGAAAGAAGAAGAGAGAGAAGGAAAGAATTAGAGAGAAAAAAGAAAGAAGAAGAGACAAAAAGGAAAGAGAGGGAAGAGAAAAAGAATGAAGAAGAGAGAGAAAAGGAAAGAAGAAGAGAGGAGAGAGAAAGAGAGAGGAGAGAGACAGAGAGAAGAGAGAGAAAGAAGAGAGAGAAGATATGAGAGAGAGAAGAGAGGTGATAAAGATGGCGGCTGAGCCTGTTGCTTGGGAAAGGGCTCAGGCTGCCGTCTCAATCAGGGGAGAGAAAGAAAGAAAGGGAGTACAAAAATGATAGAGACAGGGGCTAAGCCGGCCACCTAGAAAAGGGCTCAGGCTGTCATCTCAGTCAAGAGAGAGAGGATAGGAGAGAGAGAACAAAGATGACGGAGACGGTGGTTGAGCCCACCGCTTGGGAAAAGGTTCAGGTTGCAGTCTCAATCAGGAGAGAGAAAGATAAGAAGAAAGAGAGAGAGAAGAGGAGAGAGAATGTTACCTAAATGGGTCTCAAGGGTACCAGTTAAAGTTTTCCCTCTTGTCTCTTTCTCTCTCCAAGAGGGGAAAACATGACCCAAAAATTAAACACAAGCCAAATTTTTCAATTAATCAAAGGGGTCATTCCAATGTTTACATCACGTGCATTTATAGAGGGGTCATCCAAACATGGGTGGATGCCCAATAGTTGACCTAATTGTTAAAAAATAGCATTTAAATGAATTAACTAAAAAAAAGAAAATAGAAGTAAGATGACGATTTTGCCCCATGCTCACAATTTTTGAAATTTCGATTTAGTCCCTATCATGGCCATGCAACACTTACTATCTTTCATAGCTCATTTGGGGTCTTTCTAGCCTCTATCTGGCCAAAAGAATTTTGCTTTCTTGATCAGCTCGAAAAGACAGTCGTTTTGATATGCATCTCGAGCCGTGGATCGGGGTTTTAAGCCGCGATCTTGACATGGAAAAAAACCTGAGAAACATGCAATCTTTTATTCAAGATTACGCCTATTTCCTGCTGTTTTTCTTTGATTTCTTCGCTATATATTGACAAGCGTGTCATCATGAACATTTGCCAACGAACGTGACTCGATTTGGTGCTCGGATTACCATTTTCCAAAATAGGTATTTTGGCCAGAATTTGCTTTCCGGTGATCGGAAAGTGTAACCATTTTATCCCTATTGTACGGTGAATCTAATCCTTCATCATGGACACGCTTCAGCTTGGGTGGAGCCCTTGACGCTGTGGTGCAATGGGTCTTTTTTTAGGCCAATCTGACGTGCGAGCGCTGTGATGTGGCTGCTCGATCAAGGAACACACTTGCTGGAATTCTGCAACCTCATTTCGAGTCGTGGTCTTCTCTTTAGGTTTTCTCTCTGCTCAAGCCACATCATGGCCCATGCCATAGATCAAATTGATCGAGCTTATGAGACGAACATGCTCCCAAAATTTGGGCTCATTTTGAGACAGGACGAAGAAGATATATGTGTCCAAAGTTGAGAAAGAGAGAGAAAGTTTGGAATGGCAGGTAAGACTGCCGTCCCAGAGAGGTGAGAGAAGAAGAGAGAGAAAATTTGGGATGGTGGGTAAGACTTCCGTCCCAAATAGGTAAGAGAAAAAGACAGAAAATTTGGGACTGTGGGTAAGACTGTTGTCCCAAAGATGAGAAAGAAGAAGAAAGAAATGAAAAGAGAAAGACAGGGGTGGCAATTGAGCCTGGCACTTCGGAAAAGGCTCAGCCTGCCATCCTAGTCAAGGGAGATAGGAGACTGAAGGACAAAGGTGACAGCTGAGACCACTACTTGAGAAAGGGCTCAGCCTGCCATCCCAGTCAAAGGGGAGAGAAGACAAAAAAGAAAGATGACAGGGGCGGCAGTTGAGCTCGCCACTCGAGAAAGGGCTTAGGCTACCATCCTAGTAAAGAGAGAAAGCCATTAAGAAAAAGAGAGAAAAAAGAAAGAAGAAGGCAGGGAAAGGAAAGAAAGAGATAGGAAAGAAGAAGAGAGAAAGAAAAGGGAGAGAAGAGAAAAAGGAAAGAAGAAGAGAGAGAGAAGAAAGAAGAAGAGAGAAAAAATAAGGAGAGAAGATAAAAGAATGAAGAAGAGAGAGAAAAGGAAAGAAGAAGAGAAGAGAGAGAAAATGAGAAGAGACAAAGATGAGAGATTAGATAGGAGAGAGAAGAGAGATGACAGAGCAACGGTTGAGCCCGCCATTTGGGAAAGGGCTCAAGTTATCGTCTCAGCCCAGAGAGAGAAAGAAAGAGAGGGAGACGAAAAATGATAGAGACAACAGTTGAGCCCGCCACTTGGGAAAGGGCTCAAGCTACCGTCTCAATCAAGAGAGAGAAGACAATAGAGAGAGAAGAGAGATGACGGAGACGATGACTAGGCCCGCCGCTTGGGAAAAGGCTTAGGCTACTGTCTTAATCACGAGAGAGAAAGAAAGAGAGAAAGAGAAGAAGAAAGAGAAAGAGAAGAAGAGAAAGAAAGAGAAGAGGAGAGAGAATGTTACCTCAATGGATCTCAAGGGTATCAGCCAAAGTTTTCTCTCTCCTCTCTTTCTCTCTTCAAGAGGGAAAAACATGACCCAAAAATCGAACACAAGCAAAAAAATTTCAATTAATCAAAGGGGTCCTTCCAATGTTTACATCACGTGTATCTATAAAGGGGCCATCTAAACATGGGTGGATGCCCAATAGTTGACCTAATTGTTAAAAAATAGCATTTAAATGAATTAACTAACAATTAGAAATAAGGGCAAAATGACGATCTTACCCTTACTCACAATTCCTGAAATTTTGATTTAGCCCTTATCATGGCCAAGTAACTATTGCGATGTTTCGTGACCCTTTCGTGTTCCTTTCGGCCACTATCTGGCCAAAAGAATATTTCTTTCTTAATCTGCTCAGGGAGACAGTCGTTTTGATATACATCTTGAGTTGTGGATCGGGGTTTTAGGCCGCGATCATGACATGGGAAAATATGATAAACTTGCGATCTTTGATTCAAGATTACACCCGTTTCCTACTTTTTTCTTTGATTTCTTCACTATTCATATTGACTAGCATGTCGTCATGAACATTTGGCAACGAACGTGGCTTGATTGGGTGCCCGAACGACTATTTTCCAAATTAGGTATTTTGACAGGAATTTGCTCTCAGGTGACCGAAAAGTGCAGAAACTTTATCCCTATTGTAAAGCGAATCTAATCGTCCATCACGCATGAAGTTCGATTCGGGCGGAGCCCTTGACATTGTGGTGGCAACGGCTTTGGTTTTAGGCCAATCCGACATGTGAGGGTTGTGATGTGGCTACTTGATCAAGGAGCGTGCTTGCTGAACATTTTGCAACTTCACTTCGAATCGTGATCTCTCTCTAGATTCTCTTGGCTCGGGCCACATCGTGGGGCGTGCCATATATCAAATCGATCGGGCCGACGAGATGAACATACTCCGAAAATTTAGGCTCATTCCGACCCATGACGACAAAGATACTAGTGTCTAAAGTTGTGCCCGAAATTAAAAAAAGTGCAATTTCCATTAATGAAAACTGGTTCATTGTGGGTGCACCGTAATAGTGTGCAACCTACCCGTTTTGGATAATTTGGCCATAACTTGGTCCGAAAATGTTCCATTAAACTGAAAGTTGGACCCTGGGGGTTTTCGATCATTTTGGATCCAATGGTGGTGGTTCCATGATTGTTTGACACTTCGGTGATAGGGCTTTTAGTTATAAGGTCCATTTTCAGCGCGTTAGAGGCCGAATTTCGGAAACTGTTTTTACATCTGTACTGCCTTAAAATCATCGGATCACGATAAAATTTGGCAGGTGTTATTAGGAGATCCTTAGGCATATTTTTGGGGAATCATGGACCATTCTGAGACTATCAAAAGTTTCACTCTGGATCAGAACTTATTGACCTATGGCTCCTGTAGTCCACAAGTATTTTGGTACCTGCGGGTTTAGGTCGCAAATTTCTCTTTGTTCATTTGAATCGAGAATACAAGTGTTGAAAAATACCCTCAAACAGATGTATCTTGAGAGGATCACGAATTAATTTCTGATCTTGATGTATCTTGAGATTGTACTCGTTGGGACCCATTTGTATCTTGGATTTTTATCGAGGTGAGGGCATCTAAAACTTCGAAGACAACAAGAGAATCTTGTGCCTCCATATCCCTTGTTTATGGTCGTCATATTTTCAGAGTTTATGTCCACCATGAAGTATTAAAAACCACGGTGAGACCCTAGAAATCAATAATTTCGAGGTGTTAAACATGACGTTATTTCTGGAGATATCTATTGATGAGTCACTAATTATAAGGACCAGGATAACATAAGGCCAGATCCTTAGATTTTCTGCCACTTTGTTTACCTCCGATTCCATGCTCCAATTCTTAGGGGAATTCGACCGGTATTAGAAGTGTTTATGTTTCCAGATATAAACTTTGGTTTCCAGATATAAACTTTGAAATGTGCTCTAATTCCTACAGAAGTTTGAGTTGTATTAGGAGTGTTTTGGTACGTTTTATGGCACTATCCCGGTCAAGGGGTGGTGCTGCATAAATTTTTTGGGTATTGCGATACTGAACACGCTATCGACTATAAGTCATAATTTATCGACTAAAAGTCAAAATTTATCGACTGTAAGTCATAATCTATCGACTGTAAGTCATAATCTATCGACTGTAAGTCAGAACTTATCGACTGTAAGTCAGAATTTATCGATTGGAAATCCGAATCTATTGACTGTAAGTCAGATTCTATTGATTTTCAGTCAGGTTATCTATCGACTGTAAGTAAGAATTTATTGATTGCAGGTCAAAATTTATCGACTCTAAGTTTGAATCTATCGACTGTAAGTTAGAACTTATCAACTATAAGTCAGAATTTATCGACTGTAAGTCAGAATCTATCGACTATAAGTCGGACTCTATTGACTATTAGTCAGGTTATCTATCGACTGTCAGTCCAAATTTATCAACTGTAAGTCAGAATCTATCGACTGTAAGTTAAACAATATCAGCCATCGCTATTGACCGTTAGTGAAGCTATCGACCGTCAATTAAACTATTGACCGTTAGTTAAGCTATCAACCATTTGTGAAGCTATCAATTGTCAATTAAGCTATCGACTGTCAATTAGGTCATCGATCGTCAATGAGGCTATCGACCATTAGTTAAGCTATCGTTTATTTAATAGGACATCGTTGGTTAGTGAGGCTATTGGTTGTTTGTCAAGATAACCATTGTTTGTTAGGTTATCCACCGTCTCTTAGCATATCAATATCGAAGAGCGAGATGACTGTTAAACGATCGTTGAAAGTATTTACCCAGAATTTGGTCAGGTCAGATCAATTTTGATGATGCTCATCATATAAGGTGGCAGCAAAGATTCCAATTTCTTAGAAATTGAAAGGTGTGAAATGTACAGACCCTTGTAGTTTGTCTTCTTGCCATATATTTGTTGATTTTATGGTTGTTCTGGTCACATATTGATTTTCTGCAGATTTCGAAAGAAGCAAAGGCCTTAGGCTTAAGTGATCGATGTATATCATTTGTTATGATCTCTGATGTTAGTATAGTAGGTGATCATTTGAAGAGGCATCAGACATGTTTTTCAAAATTAAAGCTTTTTTTTTTGGACCTATAGAATGGAGGAGGTGACATTGTCCTGTAAATGGACCACCCCATCTCTATCAGGGATTTTGGCAGGGGGCATTTAAATTAAATTCACTTCTAGTGAGAACCTTATGCCCACGATATCCAGAGATATTTTTGTTATTGATTTTACACCTTAAAAGGCATATTTTGCATGAGATTTATGGTAATGTTCCTTGACCTTAGGAGGGCTAAACTTGGACCTAGATCTCTTATGTGTGTTGTTGTGGGCTATGCTGGACACAACAAAGCATATAGATTGTTGGACCTGGAGTCAAATATGGGAATAGAGTCTAGGGATGCAAAAGTTTTTGGAACACACATTCATTAGTGAGTAGGATATGAAGCTCGATATTGTAAATGTAAAGGCAGTGAGCATGAAAACCCTGAGCACTTAGAACCCAGGAGAAGTAAGAGAATCAGAAAGCCAACTATTTTTTGTCTTGATTTTCAGTTATTTCTTTTGGAAGAAGATCCTAAAACTTTCAAGGAGCCATGTTGTCACACCCCAAGAATTTACAGTACTGTTATTCCTAAGATGTGACAGACAAAACATATATACATCTATTGATGGGATAAATTTACAGTGGCGAGGTCTTACAAAGTAAATAAAGAAAGCTAGTACAACAACAGTAT